>PVIJ01008116.1:60211-76873 GCA_004024925.1 Scalopus aquaticus
CGTATGGCCTTGATTTTCCGCTCTTTCCAGATTCTGTTATTCCTGGAACGTGATTAATGGGTCTGTCAGTATTTTCTTGGCTTTCTTCTCAGTGACTTCAGAAAATCTTCCAGTGATTTCACTAACCTAAATTACATGTAAAGACATTTTAAGTGCGCTAATGCTTTTTTTTTAACCTGGACATACACCAACCCCAGCTGTCTTCGGGGCTGAGGTCTGTCACAGTTTCTAGGATCTTTCTGATGAGAACCAAAGTAGGAATCTCTGCTTAATGGTCTTGCTAAGTATTTTGAGTGCATATTTTTCTAATCCCTTATCTGTCCTTCGAATTGGCAATAAGCTTATTCAAATAAACAAGAAGGGGGACTAGATTCAAGAACTAGTCTTATGTGGAGCTAAGCTTGGGACAGGGAGAAGAACCCACGAGTTCACACTGGAGGAGGTAATGGAAGAGAAAAGATGCATGAAGCGTCAGGCCTGGGGAGGGGAAGACAGCCCTCCAGGGGTCTAGAGGAGACAGAAAAATTGAAAGGAGAAGAAGCAGGAGAGGTGGGGCAGGTAGGAGAGGTAGGTGCTAAGTCCTTCTTAGCACCAGCTGGTTTGCTGCCTGCACTTCCTAGCTGAATGTGCGCTGGCGTTTATTGTTCTGGATAAAGTGGATATAGTGTGTGCAGCTGTGGGGCTGTTGGTTGTATCACTCACCCCAGCGTTTCGTCCCAAACCTCCGGTGGCAGGTGGCTGACAAGCTTGTTTCCTGTTGTGTCAGGGGGGTGATTTGATCGCTGATGCTTCATGCAAAGTGACTGACCAGGACTCAACCTTGGGTTCTGTAAAACTCCATCACCACGCCTGCCACCACTCCCTTGTCCTGTGGCCGGTAGTCAAGCCCAGCTGACCCAGAACTCCAGCAGTTCTACAGGGACAGGTCCAGGCCCACGAATGCCACAAATTCAAATTTCCAGAATTTGGAAGCTTGGAAGCCTATGACATAGCTGAGATCCCAATTTATAAGGCAACAGGCAAGGGATTTTATTTTTTGTTTTGTTGATATGTTTTTATGATAAAATTAACACACATTGATGTCTAAAAATTCACACCCAACAGAAGAACGAAGTGAATAGTGGGAAACTTCCATATCCTCAACCCTCCCTTCGAGTCCAACTACAATATAACACTGTCCACAGTTTGGTGTGTATTCTTCCAGACCCATAGCACTTAGCCACACCGATAAACACACACACACACAATTCCAGGATTTTTCTTTTCATTTTGGCCAAGTGTGTGGTGGTGCAAGGCGTTCCATTACCATCAGTACTATGCCAGGGACCCCTTAGACCTGGCCCAAGTTTTACATGGGCTCTGTTTCATAGTCTGGCTCTGCTCAGGCTAGTTAGTTATTTCCTATTGATTGACGTTTGGTTGTCTCCACCTATTTGATCCTTCAATAAATATTTATAAAGAATTTACTAAATCCCAGCCTCGGTTGTAGACTAAGGTGCCTGCCTCCACAGAAGTTCCCGCAGTGGACACTGTGAGCCCCCGTCTTGATTTGGGGGTGTGTTGTATCAGAGATGGAAGATTTTACATGTAAATGAGTCCTGTCTAAATGCCACATATCAAGCTCTAGATGGTGTCTTTAAAAATCCTATCATTTTTATTTCTATGCAGAGTCATTTCTTTTCTAGAATCCTGTCTCCTTGGACCCAGGTGAAAGTGATTATATTTTTAATGAGAAATTCTGGAAGAATAATTGAAGTCATAATGAAAGTGATCTTTTGTCAGGGAAACACTGATGGAATTTCTCACTTGTGTTTCGGTTACTTTCTTTTCTCAGCAGATGTCATTTAAATTGTTCAAAAACCATCATTCTGAAGCTTTGCGGGCTCTGATGGAGGTCTCCAAGGAAACCTGACATCTTTCTAAAACTTTGAGGGGAGGCAGGGGATTGTAGGGATCTGGAGGTCAGCTTCAGCCTCGCAGCAATGTGACGCCTGCCAACTTTCTTGGTTGTGTCCAGGGATAAGCCTGTTCTGGGCACAGAAAAAGGAGCTCTGGGTTGAGATCCTGTTGGGGTCTCTGGTCTCCCTTTAGAGACAGACTGTAGAGCATTGATTTAAATCAGACCTCGGATTTCAATCCGCTGTTTTTATTTTGCTAAGTGATCTCTGGCTTAATGTTGAAAGGTTTTCAGCATCTCTAGACATCAAGCTGTGTAATTACTGCAATCTACATCTCCTATGGATGCAAAGAAACCAGGGTGGGCTCGGAAATTAAACTAGGCTTGAGGTTCTCCATCAACCTGGGTCTCTAATTCCTTTTCTGATTTCAATTTCCTTGTCAATCAATCTCTGGGTGCTACTCATTCCTCAGTCAATCAAAAAGAGATATTAATGGCACCCACATCTGAAGGGTGTTTCTGTGAATTAAATGAGGGAATTCCCAGAGGCACTGCTCTGACCCTGGACTGCAGGGAGAGCTTGACTGAGGCTGGCCTCCTCCCTTGGCATCGCTCTCATCATTGCTGCCACTGCCCCCTTCTTTTTACTTCTGTCTGAACTACTTGAGTCGTATTGAAACTGCAAGACTTCGGTGGAGTCTAGAGTTCCCAGATAGTTATATCACACAAATTATGCCTTTACAATTATTATCTAGGTGTGGAGACAGAGTCTTATGCTTCCTACCCTATCTCCGCACTTCCGATTCTTTTTTTTTAAGATTTATTTATTTATGCATACATGAGCTGGGGTGTAAGCCAGAGGCCTGGGGGTGGTGAGAGGATTCCCCAGAGACAGAGTGGGGAGCAGAACAGGCAGATCCACTGAAACACACTGCTTAGGGGAGCATTGGGGGGACAGGAGAGGTCTGCTGCACCATGTGGGAAGCTCCCTGGCCGGGGATCGAACTTGTGCTGCAGTGGCTGCCCATATCTTCATAGGCTGAGACTTAACCCCTTGCGCCACCAGGGAGGCCCTCTTCTGATTAATTTTTATGATCATCTAATAGGGGAATTTTCCAACTCTACTCTATTGCAACCAATTAGTGATCCATACCAGTGCCCCAAAATGATCACCCATGTCTTTCTTCCACAAATTTTAGTAGTTTCCCCTAGGTGCGAGGCACTCGTTCATATAGACCACGGTTCCGGACTTGAAGAAATGATCCAGAAGAGAATCAGACATGTCAAAACCTGGCTCTGGGTGGAACAAACTAACATAGGTGTAAGTTCTGGTTACAGAGAAGGAATTAATTCGCCAGCTGGGAGAATTGGGACAGGCTTCTTGGAGGAGTGGAACTCGCTTTGGATTGAGGCATAGATACAAGTTCAGGAGGTGGGTGATTTAGGGAAGGACATTTTGGGCACAGAAATAAGAGCCAGAGTGCAGGGTTGTTTGGGAAAGGGCAGGGAAATGCCGGAATACAGGGCAAATCAATGAAGGAAATAATGAGAGATGAGGTAGAAATTGGAACGGACTAGATAGAGGCACTCCTATGCTAAACTCAGGTTTGATTCTGCAGAGGGCAAGAACTGTGGCAGATTTATGAGAAAGGGAGTGGAGGACAGTTCTCCTAATATAGAAAAACGACTCAGGGTTTAAGGTAAAGAATGTGTCGGAAGAGTGAGATTTTAGAGGCAAGTTTCTGTCTAGGTAGCTGTGATAGGTTGAATTGTGTCCTCTCTCTCCCAGTTCCCATCTCACCAATAAAAGAAAGACATATTGAAGTCCGGACCCCTGTACTCTTAAATGTGACCTTAGTTGGAAATAGGATCCTTGCAGGTGTAATTACGTTACGATGAAACCACGTTTAATTTATGTATAGTGTAGGTAGTCAAGTTCCTACCCTGATATGAATTTATCCTATACTTGCAAAAATTTGCTAATTTCTATGTGCAAGGAGGTGCACTCTAGTTTGTAATGGAAAAAAAAAGAAAATGAAATAACTGGAAACTACTTGTGATTGTTAGTATATATTGACTAGACAATATATCTGGGGTATACAGATAGTGGTAAAACATGATTTCTGGGGTGTATCTAGAAGGCATTAGCTTTTGAATCAGGAGACTTAGTAGAGAAGATTGCTCTCACCAGTGCAGGTGGTTTATTTTCCTTGTTATTGAAGGCCTGAGAGAACGAAAATGGTGGCGAGTAGGTAAATTTGCTCTCTGCTTGACTGGGGTGGAGGGTCCATCTCCTGCCCTGAGACCTCAGCACGCCTCATTCTTAGGCCCTTGGACGCAGACTGGGACATACACTGTTGGTTCCCCTGGCTGTAGATCCCTGGATTTAGGTTGGAAATACACTACCCGCTTTCTGGGCCTCCCAGTGGCAGAAGTCATATTGTGGAACTTCTTTTTTTTTTTAAACTTAAAAAAAATTTTTTAAAAAGATTTATTTATTTATACATACAAGCTGGGGTACAGGCCAGAGCCGTGGGGCGGCGAGAGGGTTCACCAGAGACAGAGTGGGGAGCAGAACAGGCAGATCAGAAATACACTGCTGAGGGAGCAGTGGGCGAGGCAGGAGAGGTCTGCTGCACCATGTGGGATTCTCCCTGGCCGGGCGTTGAACTCACATCGCTGCTGCCGACAGCTCCACAGCGCGGCGCTCAACCGCTGCGCCACCAGGGAGGCCCAGATTGTGTAACTTCTTGTCCTCCAGAGTTGTATGTGCCAATCCTTATAACACAGTCTCTTTCAGAATATAGCTCTAGATATATTCTATTAAATCCAGTTCTTTGGGGAACCCTGACTAACATACATCTAAATCTTTTCGATAGGAGAGTGGATCATTTTACTGTGTGCATCTATGTAATGAATTACTAAAATGAATCGGGGTGCTAATTCTGGGAGAACTGCACTCTTGATCGGAGCATGACTAGGCAATGACTTTGGGAAACTATTTATTGACACATACTAAGACTGAACTTCTGCATATCCCATAGATATATATGTATATGATCATCAAAAGACTTAAGAATGTTTCTGACAAGTCTTTTTATAATAGCTCAAGCTGGAAATAATCCAAATACCCAAAGATTGTAGATTGGATAAATAAACTATGCAATAGTCATACTGTTGGAATACTATACAACAATGAAAAGGAACACACTACTGTTCTGTGCAACAACATAGGTAAATCTCACACATACATGTTGAGTAAAGAAGCCAGGCAGAAAAGTGGGTGCACTAGTACATTCTTCCATGGTCTGAAGTTCATATCGGGCAAAACTGAAATGCTGGTGATAGAAGTGGTAGGGGGAGGGGCAAAGAGTAAATGATCTTTTATTATTACAAACCTTTCTCAGCGTGGTCTGAGGTCTTCTTTCCCCTCCCTGTGTATGCACTGTCTTCACTAAAGTAGTAAGAGGATTACATGGTGGAGGGCACCCTCACTTTCTTGCATGCCATGTCTGCCCTCTGTGGCTCGTGGGACACAAGCCCAGTGGGGTCCCTGGCCCTTAGTCCCCGTCCTCCCCAGAATCACACAACTGGACAGGCTGACCGCCGCTGTTCCTTCCATAATGAAAAAGCCTGTTCGCCCAGGGCTCAAGTTTATGGAAGAGTTGGTCCATTTAATTTTATAGGCCAAAATCATAAAATGTTCACCTTCTTTTTATGTAGTCATTGCAATAATAGATAAAAGGGGTAGCCTCACCCTGGGAGGTGGGAGAGAACTAGCTACATCTTCCGACAGTCATCGGTAGCTTATTTCCTGTCTGCAAACCCCTGATGTTTGCAGAGTCACATTTCCAGGTGGAAACATCCCACTCCTGGGTGTGTTTGGATTTCCAGTGACTCACGGAGCTGCTCGCATTAGTTTGGCTGTGCAGGCACGGCCACCCTGCCTTCTGCTTTGTGACAGAGGGTGGGGTCCAGTGTCTCCTGGCTGCTGTCTTGGTGGAAAATAAATTCCTTGGGCCTGAGTGATTTGGTTCGAGGAGTTGTTTGCTAAAGCCTGTCACAGTCTCCCAGGGCAGAAATCCCATCCTGCCCCAGACATTCGAGGCGCATGGCTGTCACTTTGCAGCATAGCTGTTGAGACGCCGTCTCTGGGAGATTTTTGAGTTTTTCACACTGTCTAGTGGCCCCATGAGATGTGAGGCAGACACCACTCCAAAACCGCAAGACAAGGCATGGTTGAAATATCTGATGACTAAAAAGTTTCTATTTGATTCAAAGTTGATCCTCCCCCTAGAGAAGCACTGATCATGTAAAAAACAAAAATGTCTTTTGGTAGGAAAAGAATCAAGTGTTTCACAGCAGATTTCAAAGCCACTTGGCAAAGGGAAGAACGCCACTGCTTAAAGAGAAACTCTCCATCCTGTTGCACGCCATCAGGAGTATTTCAAAGCATCATTTAGCCCGTGTTTTATGGCACAGTAAGTCTCTGGTATATGATGTTGTCGTTTCCCTGAACTATCGCACCATAAAATCAGTCTAGTAAGACCTCCCCACAGTCTCCAGTCTGAGTTCCCTGAGATGCTTCCGTTAGGATGGTTATAACAGAGCTGGCGTCCGCGGAGAATCCAGGCTGCTGCTATGCTCAGTTTGGGGGTTTTATCTATGAGGAAGATGTGTTCATTTGCTTTGTTTGCAGTGGCATAAACTCCAGGTAATTACTACTTCTCCAATTCCACTTGACAAAAAGGGTGTCTAATCATCATTAATCCCCTTGGTGTGTGCACGGTGGCTCCGGCCCTGTGATGAGCATGTTTGGAGTTTGATCATAATGTGGCATCCATGTCGTGTAGCATTGGTTAATCTTCTCTCTTAAAACCAGAAGCCCCTGGGTACACTCTCTATGCAAATGAGTAACACAGAGAGAATGGACTTGGCATCTGCATTTGTGTGGAGACTGGAGGATGACACAGAACAAATTTTTGTGATGCTCTGTGACTTCGAGGAAGTCCCCAGTGCAGCCTCACAATTGCGTCACCCCTTCCTTATGAAGTCGGGGTGAGAGATGGAAGAAGCGGTTGATACCTGGGGCCGAGGGCTGGGCAGACCTACTGACCAGCAGAGCTGGGTCTCCTAGTCTGCACTGTGCTGTCTGGAATTGATCTCATCTGTGATGAGAATGACACAGTGGAGACCGTTCAGCAAGTATAAATTAGACTAATGTGGTAATGACTGTCTGCCAGTCCTTTTAGGGGTTACACGAGGACAGACAATATTTCCTTTCCTTAGTATGTTAATCTAGAGACAAATCATGCTTCCATTTTTCATGTGTAGTTTTGTCAACTGATGTGCATTTGTATAAGCTGTAATTTGTCCTTCTATATTAGCTGCCTTGTATTTTAGACTGAGTCGTTTTGTTTAGTCACTGACGATATTTTCAAAAGCAGACACTGGCTTTTGAGTCACAAGCACAGAGTAGGGGGCGAACTAGCTCATTCCCCATCACACAGTTTCCCAGGGTCACCCCACTGGAGTCTACCCCAGTGCCTTTGCACCTTCTCTCCTCCTGAACAGTCCTGGCCACACTCTGCACACCTGGCTCTCCTGCTCTTCCTACAAATGTCTCCCTTGCGGGGTCTTCCCTGCCTTCCCCTGACATCCATCTGCTCATTCAGAAAATGTCTGAAGTTATAAAGCAGGCACCTGCTGGGGGCACTGGATACCCCATGGTGGATACAGCAGACCTCACACACGCCCTCCTGAAATTTAGAGTTTAGTGAGGGTATAAGACAAAAAAGTGAGTACACCAATAAAAAATGATTCCCACAGCATCAGTTTATAAAAAGATAACTGGATACTAGCTTGGAAGATGACAGAGGACCTCGCGGGGAAAGGGGTGAGAGGAGGCCTCTTTGAGGAGCTGAGTTGCAACCTGACCTTCAGAGGAGAGAAGGAGCAGCCATCCCGAGGGCCTGGGAAGAGTATTTCAGAACCTGGGAGAGCAGAAGGAAGGAGCTTGGCCAGTTAGAGAAAATGAAGGGCGTCTGCAGGCCTGGAAGGGCATGGGAGAAGGGCTCCCCACGTGTGTCTTCAACATCTTTTGTGCAAACTCCCAATAGAGGGCAAGAGAGTTACTAATCCGCAAGCTGGTGTCTGTCCCCTGCTTCTCTATTCTGCTCACCCAATGTCTTCAGCACTTGCTTGGCCCCCTGCTAGGCACATAGTGGGCACAAAGTGCCTGCGTCCTGGATGGAGGAGTCGGTGACTCAGCATTTCCGTCTGTGCTGGGTGCGCATGATGTGCCCTTCTGAGTTGTGACTTGTAAATAATGTTGCAGGGTTTGAGGGTTCTCTGGGCCATGGCATGGAGGGGTGGGGACCCAGTTCCCCACCGTGGGGTCTTCTCTAGTACCCTCACTAGACAGTTTCCTGGACTGTGTTTCATGGGTGAGGTGTGAATATTTCGCTGGCAACCCTTGCTTTGGTGCCTTCTGTTTGCTGGCACACCTTGGCAGCATCTTTCTTTTTTTTTGATTTTTCTTTTTAAAAATTTATATCCTTTACGTTATTGTGTATTCCCCATAGGTTTCCCACCACCATTTCACCCGTTAACTGTCACCATAGTTCTTTGCGCTCCTCTCTCCCCTGTTTTGGTCCCTCTTCCTCCCCCTCCCCTGTAGAATGTCTCTCATTTATGGTTGCCTGCTAGTTTTGGTTTTTGTTTTTGTTTTGTGTGCCATTTTCTCCTCCTTATCTCTTGCTTGGTTCCCCTGTATCCCCCCTTATAAGTGAAACCATTCAATATTTTTCTTTTTCCTTCTACTTTATTTAGCTGAGCATGATCCCTTCTAACTCCATCCATGTTGCTGTGAATTGCATTAATTTATCATTTTTGATTGCTGAATAGTATTCCATTGAGTACATGTACCACATCTTCTTCATCCAGTCATTGATTTTTGGGCATTTGGGTTGTTTCCTTCTCTTAGCTATTGTAAATAGTGCTGCAATAAATATAGGTGTGCATGTGTCCTTTTGGTATATCCCAAGGAGTGGAATTGCTGGGTCATATGGAAGCTCCATTTTTAGTTGTTTGAGAAACCACCATACAGCTTTCCATAGAGGTTGGACCAGTTTGCATTCCCACCGTGTAGGAGCGTTTCTTTTTTTCCACATCCTCACCAACATTTGTTGTTTTCTGTTTTTTTAATGTGTGCCATTCTTGCTGGTGTAAGGTGTTATCTTGTTGTGGTGTTTATTTCCATTTCCCTGATAATGAAGGTTGTTGAACATTTTTTCATATGCCTGTTTGCCATTTGCATTTCTTCTTTGGAGAAGTGTCTTTTAAATTCTTCTGCCCATTTTTTGACTGGCTTTTTGCTTTGTTTTTGTTGAGTGTGTGAGTTCTTTGTAAATTTTTATGATCAGTCCCTTGTGTGTTGTATGGAGTGCAGCATCTTTCATTTAGTGCCATGAACAAATTCCATTGACAGCGATGTAATGACACAGATATTCCAGCTTTGAGGCTGAAACAGACTCGGGAAATCATCTAGTATTTTGTGATGACTTATCCAAAGTCACACAACAAGGTGATGGGAGGAGACTAACACTGGAGCCCTGGACCCCCAGGTTCAGTTATTTCCAGTTTAATCAGTTTACCTTAAACCTCAACTCTCATGATGTCCCCACAAACAAAGGATAGGAAAGGGATGGTTCAAAACATGGACTCTGGCATCAGCTTTGGTCCCCCCCTTCACTCTCCAGCCTTGACAGCAACATTGAGTCATGCCTCAGTTTCCCCATCTACAAAATGAGATAATAGCTAACTTTATTTTCAGTGCAGGGATAATTGAATAAAATTATACATTCAAGGAACCTGGTGCTTAGAAAGAGCTTCATAAATGTCAGCTATTAGTGTTATCCTTTCTCCAAACACCATTTTGGAGAGAACTTGGGCTCAGCATAGTTTCAACAATCCTTTCTCTGCTCATGTGTCTGGGTGTTTTGTTTTGTTTTTTTCCTATTAACTACTGAACTGGATTTCATTTATCTCTCCTTAGCAAATGTCTCTACTATTGGTAAAATTATAAACCCCAAGCTATTGTTCCTTAGTGCACATTAGGCAATGACACCATGATGTTGATGACGCTTTCCTGACTCACCCTGACAGGGCTCCGCGGAGTCTCGTTCTGATTAGAGAAGCTCATTCGTCAGGCAAAAGCACTGCCATCAGCGTGGAGGAGAGGGGCCTCTGTGAGGAGAAAAATGGCTCGAATGTGATCTTGAAGATGAAATGATAAGTGAGACAAGGGATTTGCAGGCAGAGAATTCATCCGCAGAGAGGGAAGTGGGGAAATACACTTGGAGATGAAAAGATTGGAAAAGGCTTCAGTTGCTAAAATGGAGCCTGAGCCTGAGCTCACCTACTTAGCAGGCCTTACTGTGGCGAGGGGAGGGAGAGCTGCGTGGTGGGAGCGGGTGGCGGACAGAGAGGCGGCCAGGTGGAAGGGTGGACCATTGTATGCACAGGTGGGTGGACGAATTTGTGATCAGATGGACAGGCGGACAGATGGATCGGGGGTGGGTGGATGGAGAGGTAGGATAGTGAATAAAGCAAAAGGCTCACTTGATTTTTGACATTAACCCACTGGCACTTCACGGCTCTGGCTGTCACGCTGTCCAGCACACACGGCTGACGTGCACAGACCCCCGGGGGGGTGCTTCCCCAGGGGAGCATCAGGCCTCCTCAGCCTCAAGGCTCATACGTCCTGCCTCAGTGGCCAATGGATTGCAAGGTTCCCAGGTGACCACAGCTGCAGCGACTCTTGTTTTTGGAAGTCTTTGTCGCTATACCCAGTTCGCCACCGGCCCCGCCTTCCGGTGTCTCTCTGCGCCCCCTGGGGACGCTGGCACCGTCCCTGCAGCTCCACATGTGTGCCCTGTGGTCTCCCCACTGTGCTTTCAAGAGGCGGCTGTTTTTCCTATTTTCTATACCACATTCCTTGGAGCCCCGAGCCGGTCCAGCACCTGTTTGCTCCCGTTGCTGTCTCCGCCCTCCTCCCTCAGCTTCTTTCCAGCTTTCCCGCCGCGCTGCCCCTCACGTGGGAACTGCTCGGAAAGGTCAGCCGGTCTGCAACAGAAGCAACAACAGCCCCTAAGGATGGCGCATCTAGTGCTCAGAACCTGCGACTATTTACCTCCTATGCAGTAGGAGACTCTGCTGAGGGAATTAAATGAAGCTCTTGAGATGGAGACATTATCTTGAATTATCTGGGTGGCCAATGTAATTACAGGGGGCTTTACAAAAGGGGGGCAGGCGTGTCGGAGTGAGGGGCGGGGAGGGAGACAGGCAGGGAGGGAGGGAAGGCGCTTTGCTGCTGGCCTTGAAGATGGAGGAGGGCCTGGGAGCGAAGGGCAGTTGTGTTCTAGAAGCTGGAAAAGTGAGAAAGTGTATTGTTCCCTCGAACCTTGAGAAGGAACACAGCTCTGCCAACATCTCGATTTTAGTACCTCTGCTCCCCCGACATGAAAGAATAACGTGTTTTTAGCCGCTAAGTGTGTGGCTTTGTAGAGCAGTGAGAGGAAGAGAACCCGCCCTCCATGGGCCTTTCCTCTGTTATGGTCTCCCAGCCCGCAGCCTGATTAGCGACATGATGATTTATTTGTTTACTTGCTTATTCCCTGTGAGGCCGTTGGAACATGTGCTCCCTGAGGGCAGGGACGTGTTTATGTAGTGACTGCTTCACTGTCAGTAGTGCCTGGGCTGGGGCCGCAGCTCTGCACGGCCTGCTGTCACGTGTCCACCTGCACAGCCTACCTGCATGTTCTACCTGCACAGTCTGCTGACACGTGTCCACCTGCACACCCTACATGCACGTTCTACCTGCACGGCCTGCTGACACGTGTCCACCTGCACAGCCTACCTGCACACCCTACATGTATGTTCTACCTGCACAGCCTGCTGACACGTGTCCACCTGCACAGCCTACCTGCATGTTCTACCTGCACAGTCTGCTGACATGTGTCCACCTGCACAGCCTACCTGCATGTTCTACCTGCACAGTCTGCTGACACGTGTCCACCTGCACAGCCTACCTGCATGTTCTACCTGCACAGCCTGCTGACACGTGTCCACCTGCACAGCCTACCTGCACACCCTACATGCACGTTCTACCTGCACGGCCTGCTGACACGTGTCCACCTGCACAGCCTACCTGCATGTTCTACCTGCACGGCCTGCTGACACATGTCCATCTGCCAGCCTACCTGCACACCCTACATGCACGTTCTACCTGCACAGCCTGCTGACATGTGTCTGCCTGCACAGCCTACCTGCACAGCTTACCTGCACGTTCTACCTGTGCAATCCATGGGTGTGAGCCTTTCCGATCCTATGCTTGGCGCAAAGCTGCCCACTCCTGTTGACCGCATGGTGAGACTGCTCTCTGACGTGACCGTGAAACATACTGTCCTTCTGTGGCCCCTCCCTGGGCTGCACCTGCATTTGCGTCATTTTTCTCCCGGGATTGGTATAGTTGTGGTGAGCCTGTTAGCCCTGCCTCATGGGACCTCATGGGACCAATGGCCTGCCTTGGCGTTTCGCTGGCCAGGACCCTCTTGGGTTTACCCCAATAGTAGGAATACTTGCAAGTAACATGCTTCCTAGTATTTTCCCCCCTTCTATGAATTTGCTTTTACTTTATCATTTCTGCTTCTGTCTCTGTGCAATGCAATTTCTGCCAAATCATAGTCTCCATCATCTTATGATTATTGCTTTTTGCCTTTTGGGGAGTAGATGCTCGATGCGCATACACCGAATAGTTTCCTTCTTTTGCCAACAGTGAAGAAATCGCAGGTTTTGTAGGTTTGCAATGTAAACTTCTCTTAATCCCATTAACACGTAAGTCAGAGAGATTGTAAACTGAATGCTGAACAGTTGACATTGGAAGTCAGAAATGTACCAAGTCATTTCCTCATTAAAGGAAAAATCACCTTGACAGCCTCCACAAGCTTGGTGAAATGAACATTTTGAAAAAATTGAATGCATTGTTTCATCTTTTATGCTGTTATAGACTATAATGGAGTAAACATAGAAGGGGAAAAATTAGTAAAATATGAAAAGGAGAAATTAGGGAGCCTGCTAATCCTTTAGCAGAATTAAATACAGGTGCCTCAGAGGTATTTCTGGGCTACTTTACAGAAAATAGCTAAATATTTAATTCACTTTATGTATTCTCATGTGGCAGAAAATGCTAAATCTCTTTAAAATGTGGCACCATGTGTTTCTGAGGTCTTCTGGAAAGTTACATGAGGGAGGACTTTTAAGTGGAATATTCAGGATCTGTCATTTAGAGGAAGTGGGAATTATCTCAGGGCATGTACAGCTACCTCTGGCCCTGGAGGGTGTGCCAGGTTGGAAAGGGAGGGGCAGACAGCAGCCGCTGGTTTCTTGGGAGAACCACCTCCCGAGTGATAGATTGACAAAGACTTGTAGAGTCTATGAACCTGGAGACTTGGTCTTGAAATGTGGTCCTTTGATAGAATACTGGGTCATCAGTGATGATGGTAGGGTGTGCGGGGTGCCCCTTACCTGACCCCCTTATTTAGGGTGGTGCAGGTGTCCCTCAACAATATTTCCGAGCACCTTAGGCTGTGTCTCTGGGCTGATGGGATGGTCAGTATGCCAGGCCTGGTGCCTGTCCTTTGGGTCCTGCATTTTAATAGAATGCTGTGGAAATAAGACTATGTGTGCTGGAGATCAGCACACCTACTTATTGGACTTCCAGTATATTCTGGTGGAGAAGCACTGTGCAGGAGCTGGGAAGAGTTGGTGCGTTCTAGGAGCTGGGGATGCAGGGATGGCTGGATTAGAGCAAGCAAAGAGGACAGAGTGTCAGGGAAGAAACACTTTTCCTTAGTGATGGGGGCTTACAGATTTAGTAGACAACAACAAAAAAATACAGGTTAATGGAGAAAAAGAATATAAATTTTATTGATCTCATGTATGCACAGAAGCTTACAGAAAAGAACTGAAGCTCCAAGAAGTACACTTGGGAGTTTTATATACGATTTGGGAAATATGAGAAGAGGGGGTTGGGCTGAGAAATCGTGGGAGAATGACTAGAAAATGTTTGGGCCTCTATGGAGCTAATGACAGATGAATGTTATTTTAGTAAGGTTAGGCAGACCCACCTCAGGGTCAGTTCTGTCTCTGGGGATAAAGTTGTTCTGCTCCTCCCAGTGTGGAGGGGATGCCTTCACAGGTGAGAAGGAAGAACATAGGAAGAACATAGGTTAGGAAGAACATAGGTGTGGAACATAGAACACAGATGTGGAAAGAGCTCTTCCTGCAGCTATTGATTCTCAGATGTTTTCACCTAAAATAAAATAATCCTTCCGCTGAAATGGTACACGTGGGGTGGTCAAACCCGCTCTTCTTCCAGGGCCACAGATGCTGGTGGGCTCACGGCAGGGGCCTTGCTGGGGATGATTATGGGGTTTTAGTCAAGAGGTGATAGGAGGTGCCACTTAAGCAAGGAGGTGACATAATTTGATTCACAGTAAAATTGTTTTGCTCTGGCATCTTTGTGAAGAAGAGACATTTCACTCCCTCCTTCTTGGGATGTAAGCTAAGGGACAGGTGTCCTGTCATCCCATGCAAAGGAAGGTGACACTGCTGACCCAAGTCCAGAGAAAACTCAGAAGTTGAGCATCACTGTGGGGCAGATTCTGCCTTTGCGCCATCTGCTGGTTTGCTCAGGCCACCCCTGGAGAGACAGCCATGGGCCAGGCGGAAATAGCTGGATCCTTGAGTCCCTACCTGGAGGAGAGTCACCTCTTGATCAGGACGTTTTATAGGAGTGAGAAATAAACTTCTGTTGCATTTACATCATTGTGTATTTGGGGGTCTTTTTGCTATAGTAATCTAGTTTAGGAATTAGATAAAATAGAGAAAAATAGACTTACGGACTTAAAGGAACCAACAATTATAATTAAGAAGATCAAGCTAATGTACATTGGCATATTCACTGGTGGCGACTACACCTTCCTTTCAAGTAGCCTTTCACTTTGACAAAAATTGACCATGGAGAAAATTCTCAGTAAAGTCCACTGTCAAAGTGTAGGGCTACCTTTTCTAACCCCATGCAGTAAAACCAAAGTCACTGACAAAAAAGGTAAGTCTCCATTTTCCTCCCAGTCTGAGCACCTTGACAAAAAGAAGAGAAGGTTTCTTAAATTGCCCGTTCTCTCTTCTCACACCTTTCTGTAGTATTTGACATTTCCTATTTGAGTCTTAGATTACTTTTAAGAATTGGGGCAAAACCAGAAGGATGGAAGTCAGAGCAGGAATGGCTAAGGCTGAGGGTGGAAGAAGGGGATGACCCCCACAGGGACGTGAGTGGATTGTTTGGGCTGATGAAAACGTTCCGTACGCCAGTGGTGGGGATGGTGACGTGGCCTTATCCAAAGTCACAGGATCGTACACCCCAAAGCATGAATTTCACTGTCTGTAAATTATATGTCCATAAAAGTGAATTTGAAACAATGAAAGAAAAACGCAGGTTTTATGGGTAATACAATGGTGGATCAATTTTTCTTGGATGAAAAACCCCATGGATAAATGCATTTAAAATGCTTCTTGAATCAAGCAGAGCACCGAGTCCCCAACAACATTTGGGGTGACCCCGACAAGCCGGGAACCATCTATCACAGGCTCTGCGGCAGCGCCTCAGGGCCGGCGTGCCCGTGTGCCGTGGGGCTGACATCTCAGAGCATCTGGTTGTTCTCTGGTTTGAAGAGAAGCGAATCACCTCAGCACAAACTCTTTCCAAACCCGAGATTCAGCAGGAAGGGGAGCAGCCTGTCTGCCCCAGCCCTGCCTTCCTCCTAAGGGCTGTTAAGCCTTATCAGTAGGCAGGAGGCTGACCCTGAAAAGCAATCGAGCTGGTGCTTATTCTCTAGAACTTTCTGAAGTGAACCATTTCATCTTCGATAGGAATGTCAGCAAAAGTCGTCATAAAGTTTTAATGGCTATTTCTCAGCTCTGACTTGCCCCCTTCCCCCAACCCGTTGAAGTACACTGGGGACTGGGTGTGAGAAGCCGGCGTAACAGCCAGCATCTGGGGCGACGGTCCACACTGAGAAGCGGGCACGTTCTGAGGTGACACAGTGCTGTGGGTCGGCACTGAGCCCTCCTTGCCCGGAGCCTGCCTGCCTCTGCTGCGTCTCCCCCACTGCCACAGTGGTCATCGCTGAGGCCTGAGCAAGGCGAATCCACTGGCTTCAAATCTCCATGCACCACTAGCCCCTTTGCTTCCTCATCCTTCATTACCTAGATCTTCTTTTTTTAAGATTTATTTATTTATGCATACAAGCGGGGTGTAGGCCAGAGGTGTGGGGTGGTGAGAGGATTCACCAGAGACAGAGTGGGGAGCAGAACAGGCAGATCTACTGAAGTACACTGCTGAAGGGAGCAGCGGGCGAGGCAGGAGAGGTCTGCTGCGCCGTGTGGGAAGCTCCCTGGCCGGGGATCAAACTTGTGCTCCAGTGGCTCTGGCTAGCTTCATAGCGCTGTGACTTAACCTGTTGCACCACCAGGGAGGCCCTACCTAGATCTTCTCACTGTCCACCTGGCTCCTCCAGAGAGCCTTCTCAGCACCTTCTGGCTATGCTAAGGACCCCTATTTTTTTTTTAAATATATATTTGTATTGTTATTTATGTCTTTTACATTTTGTATTCCCCTTGGGTAGCCCACCACCAATTCACCC
>PVIJ01008117.1:0-76774 GCA_004024925.1 Scalopus aquaticus
AGAGAGACAGAGAGACAGAGAGACAGAGAGAAGAGGTATGGAGAAGAAGAAAGTAAAACACTTGATGGAACCTAAAGGCCTCTTTATTCTTTCTTTGAGTGCCTAGAGACTGAGCAGGGCTGGAAGTACTTCCAGCCCCTTTGTCCACTATCCCAGCTTCCAGTTTGGAGGACTCGGAGATATTTCAACTGGGGAGATGAAGGGAGAGGAACATGGGCCACTGCAGTCTTTTCTATGCAGAGTTTCTGAGGTTTCTGACAGGCTGTGGGAGAGCGTCGCCCCTGTGCTGCCGGCATATCACGGTGGGGTGCTCAGGGCCCATATCTGAGCTCCAGCCCACAATATGGTGGCCAGTGGCTAAGAACAAAGGTTAGTCTCTGGAAGAAACAGAACTCTTTACTTGATTTACATTAATTTAAATTTTTAAATGCTTGATTTCAGTATTAAAAATCTTTTTAAGTATGCTTGAAACTGCATGGATTTATGAATTTAGCCTTTCAA
Source organism: Scalopus aquaticus (assembly GCA_004024925.1). Taxonomy (NCBI): domain Eukaryota; kingdom Metazoa; phylum Chordata; class Mammalia; order Eulipotyphla; family Talpidae; genus Scalopus; species Scalopus aquaticus. Next base: position 502 of record PVIJ01008117.1, read on the forward strand.
CTGCATTTTACAAAATCAAAATGCAGATCAACTCTTCCAGTGAAAATTTAGTGTCTGTTTTGAAATGTGCAGTAAACTAGACACTAAAGAGACTTAGTGTGGAAAAAAAGTTCTATAACAGTAATTTTGTATATTGGTTATAAGTTGAAAGACTATTTTGGGAATATTGGGTTGTATGTGACACGACTTGCTCTCTGCTTCTGTTGGATGGTGCTGGTTTTGATAGTGCCTTTTGGCTTCTGTTGGGAGTGATACTAGATTTTCTTGAGAAAGTTGCTGGAGTTCAAAAGTTAGAACACATTTTTCTGATGTACCGCTGTGCCCTTTTGTACGATGGGTTTATGATGCTGGAAGGTTAGAAAATAGGTTTTCGTATGAGTATGCTAATTGAGAAGATAGCTTTGCTGTCTTCAGAATGATGTTCAAATGCAGTTCCACTCATGTCCAAACCACTGACCCTCATGAGGACATGAGCTACAGCCGTGCCCTCACGTGGATGTCCTTTCAGTCCATGGACCTTTTCCTCAAGAAATCTTGGTGATGTTCAGTGTGGATTGGATTTGCTTGTGGCAGGGCATTTCAAGCAACACAATGAGGGGGGAATTCCATAGCACTCAAGGAAATAGCCCCTTTGACAACTCTCCGTGGAAGCACTGGTGGGGAGGCTGGCTCTTCACAGCTTGGTTTGCAAGTGGCTTTCTCAAGATGCAAAGACCATTACCTCTAGGAGCTGCACCACCTGAACCTGGGTGAATTTCAGATGATGAAGTCATATTTGTGTCAGTTCGGTCACGTGTTAGAACTGAATCTTGCTTAGAGGAAGAAGAGAGAAAACACCGATAACATCAAGAGGCTTTGCAAACTTGAATTTTGTTTGATAAGAAGAAGTTTACAGTGACTCTTTGAGAATGTTCTTCTTGAGGAATGAATAAACAAATCAGTTAGGTTCTTAGGTGAGCCTCCCTCCCCATCAGGGCCACTTTGTATACAGACTTTATCATCATGACCAAGGAACATTGTAGGCAGAAGCCAGGCAGCGGGCTCTGTTGGGTTTAGGACAGCGAACTCCACCCAGAGCAGTGAGGTGATTCATTCAAGGACCTTGTGAACCCTTCAACCTCAAGTTCTACATCTGTCGAGTTGGTTTTGTGCTAGTTTCGGGGACATGCCTCTTGAGGGTGTTGGGAGGATACAGGGGCACGTGATTGAGGGTTTTAAGCTATCTTGGTAAAAGTTGCCACTCGTTTAGGTGGTAAGGTTTTATTAAACAGTCAGCTGCTTGGAGTCAGTGGATAATCCATTGTTCCAAAAGAAAGACCTCACCTCTAGTCGGCAGGTTACCTTGAGGGGAAAAGTGTCCCACGTGCCACTTTCGGAAGTAGTCATCACAGGAATTGCGCACTTACCAAGGGGAAAGAGGCTCCCCAATCTCTAAGCTACTTGATGTGGATTCATTCTTGAGCAGAAGCAGGAAATCGGGGACCTGAGCATACAGGGCAGACTGGCAAGGAGTGCAGCCCGTAGTAGAAGGGATTATTTGCCCTCCTTCATTAACCTTCTTGCTCTGTGTCACGCTTCAGGTGCAGCCAGTGCTGAGAATGGAGCTGTATTGCTGGGGATGGGAATGGGGGGGATCTCCAGAGGCGGTTAGGGGAGAGGAGGGGCCTATCGACACACCTGTTTGTGGGTCAGGTATTTCAGGTGTATTTCAGGGTGTCCCTCTGTATTATACTAATCTCGATTTTATGGTTAAAGGCAGAACAATAGCAATTTAATCAGGAGGGCAGGACAATTAGCAAAGTGGTTAATAAGGCTCTAAAAAACCTATTGTGAAAGACTTTCATTTAACACGCGTCTTCATTACTTGCTTGTGTCTTGATTTAAGGCAGTGAGTCTTTCTTACCTTTGCATATTCGAGTGACATGAGGAACTTTGCAGGTATGGGTGCCTGGCTGATTTATTTGGATACCAGGATTTATTTTTTTTAACTTTTCCACGTGATTCTGATACACAGCCCAAATTTAGAATACCTCATTCAAAATTTGTTTCCTAAATTGTTAGCTAATCCTGAATCTCTGAAGTAGGTGGAAATTCACGCATATTTTTTGTGTACTATAGAGCACTCATAATTTTAATGAAGGGTCTTCTGGAAAGCTATTAATTAGTCTTCACAACAAGGCTACAGGAGGCAACACATTTCCTTATTATATCAAGCTGTTTAATATTTGATTTATCACTTTTGCCATCAGGCACACACACTTCTTTATTTCATTCTCATTCCTATTAACTTTTAGTACCTAGAATGCTGCTAATTCCAATGGCATTTTTTAAATAATAGTGTTCACTTTGTCAGCAGAACTTGTTTTTAGTAATCAATGTCAGAAACAAAACTCTCAACCCTTTCTGGACATCTGCACAGGGAAGGGAAACATGCCTTTTCTGAGTTCCTGGAAGGAGCTGTGTGTCAAAGATTAGGGAATTTCTATGGTGTTTGCCATGATGGTTATTACTTCTGGAAAAGTTTCTCTAAAAGAGGAAACACAGGTGTGTGGAATGAATTCCTGTTCAAGAATGTTAATACATTATTTTTTAACATTCTAGAGGACGGGCAGGAATAAATTCTGCTCTGATTTCTGTTATATCGTGAGGTCATCATCAATCTTCAATCTTCAGTGTGGTTATGTTCCTTTCCCCTTATACGACATAAAGATTTCCTTCATCCCATCAACAGTAATGTGTTAGTTGGGACCTCTCAATGCCTCATCATGTAATGCCGTGGACTGATAAAAAGCCCTTGTGGCAAGATGCTCTAAGTGTTTTATAGGCTTCATCTCATTTATTCTTAAAATAACATAGTAAAGGTTGCTGGGATTGTTACATCAGTTTCTCCAAGAGCAGCGCTGAGGATGTTGACTTATTTCCAGCGAACCGTTTTACATATAGTGTTCTAGAATTTTGTTGAAAACTATTTTAGTAATAAAAATTTGCTGGAGATATAAATCATTTCCAGATCTAATTTGTGCTCGTTACTCTAGGTAGAGTTTACAGGGCTTTTTCTATTTTCTATTTATTTCTCAGCCTGAGGCAACTCAGGAATTACCTGATATCTGTAGAGCAAGGAAATTTGTCAATTTGAACATACAGGTGGTAACTCAGCCTTCTTTCTTACTGATTAAGGCCTATGGGGTTGGGGGTGTCTTCTGGTTCTTTGGAAATGGGCTGGATCCAGTTAGGGCTTTGTAGGACTTGATACAAATGGCTTCATTGGGGACCATTTGAGAGATTGGGCCAGTAATCCAGTAGCAGTAAATAGCTTTATTCAGCTCTCTGCTGAACTACCCCCTTTGGAATTAGAATGTAAATCTTGCTCTGAAGTCAGATCTTTAAAACCTAATTTTTCTGATTAGGCCTGTTTTCCATTTACCCTGTAGACATTTCATAAAGGTAAATCACAGGGCAAAAACATCTTTTTCCTTTTAAAGGAAGTCTGAGTTGCCTTTCTCCCACCACCCCCTGCAGCCCACTGGGGTGGAGGTTTGGAGCTTGAGGAGCTCGATGTTTTACAGGACTTGCAGATTACAGCCATTCCAGAAGGAAATGAAGATGAGCCGAGCAGAACACTTCTGGGGGAGGGGGTGAAGGGTTTATGAGGCAGAAGGCTGGTGGGGGGGGGGTGGAGGATAAGTGGTTAATGCTAACCCCTTGAGTTCGGTTGCTTCTGCCTCAGGCTCTGCAGAAGCCTGACCCCCTACACAGGTTTTAAGGTTCCCTGAGTTCCTGGGGAGCTCTCACCCCCAGGGCACAGTGAGTGCCATACCCCAATAGTCACCTGGCAGGTAGAAATGCCTGGAAGGTATCTCTCCTTTGGGGAAAGAAATTGAGAAGTGCTTGTTAATGGCGCCCTTGATACAACGAAATAGCAACTCTCTCAGTTCATTACTCATTAGCCCCAGGCAGGGACACTGCAGATTGGCTAATTGTAATAGCCAGACCATTAAAGGGAATAGCATTAATGGAGGAGAAAGCAACTAATAAAGAGCCCAACTTGCTCACTTTGTTGTGCCCAGGATTTAAGCTGCTGGTAATTGAAGTACTTGTTTCTCCTGTTACTTGAGTTGGGTTCGACGCCCTCTTTCAGAAGGTTGATCCAAAATTTAGGAAGCATTTTTGGGCACATCCCACAGCAAGACAAATGTTCCCCGAGGTCGAGGTCCAGGTCCGCCTGCTGGCTCTGCGGAAAGGCGCATCACCTCGCTTAGACCTGCTGTGGCCCCACCATCCCTGGGAGCTTCAGGGAGGCGCGGTGATGTGGTGATGTCTGCTCCTGAGCTCAGCTGATCTGCTTAGAGTGAAGGCAGTGGTCTGCATTTCGGGGATCAGTGTGTGGTCTCAGCAGGGCATGTGCATTTCATTTTCCCACTCAGGTGGAAAGCCTGTGACCTTGCTGCCATCAGCCCTGGGGCAGCCAAAGGAGCAATGCATCCTTCCTGCTAGACCTCTCTGGAAACCAGGCCCAGCATGAAAAGGAGTCGCAGCTTGAGATTCTGCTTACTATTCATGTCAGAAATATTTAAGAAATTCAGGGGGAAGAAATTTCATCCCTGCTCAGGGTTGAGAAGGATCTTAATTAAAATGCTTTAAAATTAGAACAAGAAAGAAACCTATTTGCGTGTTTGGCTTTGGAACTTGTTCTTCAAGGGGTTGCTCCTAGTTCTAGAAACGAGTGCTTGTTCTAATTATAGTCAGTAGAATCCTAGGATTCTGAGAGGGGGCTCCAGGGACTCACTGATGGGGGGGGGGGGATTGTGACATCCGTGTTGTTTGGATCTGTCCCTCCCACGCTGTAATTAATAAGCTTTAACTTGCCAGGAGATAGACTATCTTGGAGAAGCAGCGTCTTAGAGTTAGAAGTAAAACAAAGTTGCAGTTGCTCCTGCAGGTTTAACCTGAGCCCCTTCCAGCTGCAGCTTCAGTTGGCTCTGGGGGTTCCATGCATATTTGGGGGCTCCCCTGTCAGAAAGGCCATCACCAGTCCCTATGAGGGACCACAGGGAGGCCTGACTCTTCCTTACCCTAGTCCTGCCATAGTTGGGGTATCAGTGAGGGAATTCCTGTCCCCCCAGACCACATGAAATCTCAGCACCAACATCCATCCCTCCTCGGATCTGTGTAGAAGTCTCACTGGCCCGTGGCCATGCAGCTTTCTGGGGGTGAACTCAGCTCCTCTAGGCAGAGGCCCACTCCCTGCAGGCCCGCAGTAAATGCTGCCAGGGCTGCTGCCCTCCTGCTTCTGTTTACCTTCCCTATATATTTGGATTTGCTGCTCTTGGGAAAATGGAAGCGAGTTGAGTAAGGACAGTGTTTATTGTTGCCGCCGCTGCTGCTGCTGTTTCAGAAACCGTAACATAGATTGTCTGGGGAAGTGGCCTGAGATGAGCTTTCTGTATAAGGTGAAGCCCTTAGGGACAAGCTTCCAGAAATGCCTAGGCCCCACTGTCCTGTCTCGCAGTTAATATGTGTCTGGGATGAAGGCCGACGCCTCCCTGTCCTGAGCTTCTGCCAGGAGAACCTCTCTCTTCCAGCACGTCTGGTCTCCTTGGGCAAAATGCATAGACTCCCTCAATCCTGTTCCTCAGAGGATGAGCAACAGGCTTAAAGAAGGTGTGCCCCTGGCTCTGTCTCTGTTGAGGGAGACTAGGCAGGTCCAGGGGAATTCTGTGCGGAGCGAGGGCGCAGAGCAAGGGAACAGTCCAAAGCACCACAGATATCGTTACAGAGCAACCCCCATGTGATATGGGTTGGCCTGACTGTTGTGCTCACCCGCATGCTTGAAAGGGACTTATGAGACTCAACTGCAGGTACACACAAAAAAGGGGTGATAAAGGGCTTATTTGCAAAAAGGGGAAATGAAGAAAGGAATAGTTCAGGGTGAAAGAGAGAGAAATTGGTGAATGTGTCCTACCAGTTGCGCTGAGCTGGAACCCCAACAGCACACTGAAGGCTGGCAATCAGCCAAGAGCCCGCAAGGCCCACATGTCTGGTCATAGACCAAACCTGGCTGCTTAACTCCACCCTCAGTTCCCAGCAACCCTTCCTTCAGGGCTGATGACATTTTGGGATTTGTAGTCCTTGGCGTCTTGGATCTCTTTGGTCTGGGGTGGGGGTGGGTCCATAAACCTGCTGTGGAGTTGTTCAGGACATCCTTTCCCCCCAACAATGTCACAAGCTTGAGATGGCCCATAAGATGGCCCATAAGTTGAGGTGCCATTGTTGACTAGATCATGTGACTTGAGTGACATTTCTTGTTTCTCTCGCGATACTGGTTATACCATCTCCGGAGCTGGTCCCTGGAACAGATGGCTTCACCCCTGCCATCTTGAAGGCAGCTTCCTTTGTGGAATGGAGAGAATGAGGCCTTCCTTGCAGGGTCAGTGTGAGTCTGCGAGGAAAAAAGCCTTCACTAAAAGCACGTACGAAGTGCTCCCTTCATGCTAACTGGCTCCCTTTGCAGGGACTATGTTTTCCAAGGAAAACTGGGACCTGTGTTCCGAGGAGTATATTTATGTACTATTCTCAGAATGTGCTGTGGGGAAGATGACACAATTTTCTTCCCTTTTTTTCTTGCCAGGCACCTCCCAGTGCTCAGAGCTGGCTGTCCCCGCAGAAGTCCCAGTGTCCTGGGTCCTAAGTGGAACCACAAACATGGCAGCATGGGGAGCGCTGAGCTAGGTTTTGTCAGGGCGATGGTTGACCCCCGAGTTGTCTGGGAGTGCTGTGCTCTTGGCCCCCCAACTTTTACTATTGGGGCCATCCTGGGAATTCTAGGACTTGAGTCGCAGAATTAGGAATGCCTTGCGGGCACTGGATGAATGCTGAGGTATTTCCTGACACTCGGGGAGAGAAGAGCAGTCGTGTGCTTGTACTGCAGAGCTCGCTTGCAGGGCCTCTGGCTAATGTTTCTCTTATTCACCCCACTTAGATGCTTTGACTTAGCATCTAATCAGGAAGACTAAGAAGCTTCGACTACTTTGTGTGTTTGATCGACACAGAACACTGCCTTCTGATTTGAGGGTAGACTAGATTACGAAGGTGCAGAAGAAACTGCCTATTATGGTTCTAAATACACAGGAAGGGACTTTTACATATTTCGGTCCTAGACCAACTTTCTTACATGGCCAAAGCACTTCCTATGCTGGTGAAGCTGGTGTAGGAAAATCCCCACATCAGCAAGAGTGTGACTTATGATCTATATGCCCTTAGGGGGGTGTCTGGGAAGCGGAGAGAAGTTTGGAGGCCAGGGCTGTAGCTGTCACCCACCTGATTGCACAGGGGTGCTCCCATTGTTTTCCCTGAAATGACCGCATGCTAGAAGCCAAAGACCAGTTGGTTGTGAAAATATAAAGACTCAGCACCCGGAGGATGCTTCCTGCAGGAGAGGAGGAAAGCCTACTCATGCCTCTGGTTTAAGTGTTTTCTGGAACATCTTTGGGATGGAAAGATAGCATCCCAGCCTCACTACTGGGATTTGATGGATCTGGCATTCAACTTCAAGATTCATAACTAGATAGAATAGTTCCTAAGGGGTAGCCCAGATCCTAAATATACTCCAGACCGTAAGGTATACTGATCTCACTCCAGAACCTAAGGCTACCCCACATCCTAAGCTGTGCCCCACATCCGAAGCTGTACTGTTCTCAACGGAGACCATAAGGTATGCTGTCTCCTTCTGGGGAGGTGGTAAAAGCGTGCTCTGTGGCTGTGTGTATAATGTGTATTTAGAACAGAAGACTGACCTTTGCGTCTTTCTCCAGTCCTCTTATCTCACTGAATTTCTGAGAACAAAATATTCAGTGCATTTTGTTCAAATGAAAAGAAATTGACATTCAAGAGTGTATTCGTTTAGGTTCTTGTGTGTCTGTTTGCATCTGGGATGCCAAAAACCCAGACAACCGCATAGCTCAAATTTCAGTTTTTGTTCAACTCTGGGCTGATGGGTAGCTTTCGCTCGTGAATGGAAGCCAAAGCCACCACGTGAATTATTTTGCAGCCAGCAGTGGGTACTTAAATAAGTGTATCCTCAGACCTCAGTTAGTAAATCTCAATACCTAGCTCCCCGGAGGAGACCCTTCCAGTGTTCAATCTATAGATGTCTGTAGTGTAAGCATCAACTTTCCTGGAAGCCTGTAGAGTAAAGAGCCTTCCCTCACAATATTGGATATTACCAGTGTGAGCTCTTGTCTCTCCTGTTTTCCGTCTTGTCTGGGTCTCGGTTTCCAGTGTGTGATGGGAACGCCGTGAGGGGACATCCTTTTCAGCAGATGAGGGCACCTGTGGTATTTTTCCCAAGTTCCCAGGATACAGTCCGGGTCACCCCCCTGTTCCCACTCTTCCTCCTCCTCGGGGTTGAACATAGACTTCAAAACCACTACTGAGGCCATCCGACATAACGGGTCGGGGCTACTTCTAAAAAAGATCCTAAAACCAGGACCTCTCAGCTCTGCAAAAGAGCAGTCATCAGAATGACCTGTAAACAACCTTCTTTGCAAGTGCAACCAAGCTTTCTGTTTTTCTCAGTTCCACAAATGCTTTATCTTTATTTCCAGAGGGTTAATATTTAATCAGCAACAGACTCGAAGTCTCTCAACCTTTCAGTCTTTTCAAGGAGTTAATGGTGTAAAAACAAATGTGTAAATATACCAGGGAATCCCTGGGATGGATAGGGGTTCTGTATTAGATAATTTTGAAAAGGAAAGACTCTTTTGGTAATTACAATCTTTAGTGGGAGGAGAAATGCCAAAACATTTGTATTTATTTTACATGGTCGTGACAGGTTCCTAGGCACTCAGGTTAAAAATGATCAGACTTTGATGGGAACCCTCCCTCTTCATTCCCCCTGCACCTTGGGGGGGCATAGGAGAGGGACAGTAACTTATTTTGGCTTCTGTAGTTGTGCTTGTTGCTGCATGTTCTATTTAAATCTGAGCGAGGAAGAGAGAGAACACTTTCTATAATGCTTAGTAAAATCTACACATCTTTCTTTGCCCAAAACTATTTTTAGCCTTATTTTCTCTTTTCAGAGCTTCGTGTCCCTCCTCCCTCCCTGCCGTAATACAATTGCCCTTAGAAATGGCACTGCCTTCCTTTTATTCAGCCGGTTGGTCTGATAGGTTGTATCTGCAAGCTTAAGGTCAGCATGCTTTATTTTTTCAGCATCTACGCAATAAAGCAGCCCCATCCTGGTGTTTTCAGTCACATCATTGACCTCATTGGGAATGGATGGTCCCCCAACACTTGAATGCATTCATATCACTGTCTGGAGCATTTTAATTTAATTAGAGCAGTGGTTATAATCCTCTGGGGAAAATCGTTATCCCCTCTGTAATGTTAAAATAAAACACCTCTGGTTTTCATCCCACTGACAGTTTGCTTTAGAGGTGAGGGAGTGAGTCCTCTCCTGTCTTTTGTTGCGGTGGGACCAGCGAAGCAGCTGTGACAATAACGCAGCCTCCTGTGTTGGAGAAATTGGATGCTGGCCTCCTTAAGCCTCTCTGCGTAGATGTCTCCATCGGAGGCCTCAGGATTGATTCCTTTCTCTAACTGCTGATGGTCTGCCGATTGGGCCGCTGTAGATGTTAAATGCATGGATGCAGTAATGGATTAAAAAATGAGGGTCGAGTGAGTCATTGTAGAGATTAACAAAAAGACAAAAGGAGATCAGGCCATGGTATAGGAATCCCAGGTGTGTGTTTCATTCTCTTTGGAATGGAGCCCACGAAACAGGCCGTGTCCTTTCTGGGGTCCCCTGAGTGGTCTGCTGGCTGCTACCCCAGGGTTGTGGGACTTGTGTAATGGATGCTAGCAAATTGCACGAGGTTCAGGCAGTGAATTCTGCTTTCCCTCTTCTTGGTCAAGATAACCTCTTCTTTATTACTGACAAGGCTCTTTATTGAATCTTTTAAGAAATACTTCTTTCAGGGGTCCCTTAGGTTGTTCCCCTATCTTGGCGCGACTATCGTAATAACGTCACAATGAACATACTGGTGCATACATATTTTCAAATTTATGTTTCCATATACTTTAGATCGATACCTAGAAGTAGAATGGCTGGATCATAGGATAGATCTATTTTTAATTTTTTGAGGACAAAGAAGAGGTATTTTGCGTGTGTGTGGAATACTGCTTGGCTGCAAATAAAGGTGAAATCTTGCCATTTGTGACAGTATGGATGGGCCTTAAGGAGATTATGCTCAAATAAGTCAGAAGAGAAAGACAAACGTCATGATTTTACAAATGTCGAATATAAGGAAACAAGGCAAAGTCTTGAATTCTGGCAGCAGAGGGGAGGGAAGGGCCTTAGGAAGAACAGGTAGCGGCGGCTTATTGGATGGTGCGGAGGGTTACTGGCCCTTCAGCAGCGGGCGTGGTGTGGTATGAGCATTTGAAGAGGTGTGAAGCTGGACTCCTAGCCCATTCTCCAGTGTGGGCGCCAGCGCTGCCTCCACAAAAGTGAGACATGAGTAAATAAATGAACCAGTAAATAGTGCTTCTTCAACAAGCTTCCCAGACTACTTGTTGACCCACCGCTGAGTGAACCTCTCATTGGGAATGAGAAGATTTGGGGTCCACCATCACCCACTCTCTAGGCCTGCCTCTCCTAGGTCTCACCATGCAGTAACGCAGCTGTCTCCCTCTAGAATTGTTTGACTTGGGGGATGGCATCAGACCCCAGGGCAAGACCGAGTGTGTTTGGATTCCAGGGTAGCGGCGCAGACAGGAACCACGTCGAGGTGCCAGCCAGCTTGACTCTTTATTCTGCAAGTTGGGTGTAGACTTCCCAAAAAAGAAAGTAAAATGTCCTTGGAGGTCTGGTTTGTCCGAGCTGGTCTTTGATGGAGTCAGTGAGGCTGGGGCGAGGTGGCCTGCCACTCACATGGGCTGGTACCAGGTTCCTTTTTGTCCTTGTTTTCAGCAAAAGTCATCCTATTAGGCAAGCCCACCTTCTTTTCTTTTCACACTCATGCCATTGGAAGCTCTTTGGCTACAGAATGCTTTCTTCACCACCAGTTTCACTTCCACAGAAACCCTCACAACACAGAAAGCTATTTCTGGGAGTAAGATTAACGGTAGATATCTAGACATATCATCGGACAGGGGTTCTGTGAGTGTGGAAGCACATGAAGAATTTGTTCAGTGGGAAACAAAGTGTTTAAAATGCTTAAAAAGCCCCTTTTACCTTGAAACCCCCCTAAACAGATTTTACATGTTGCCTATATGTGTATTTATGCCTTTGCCTCTTTACCCAGTGCCCCAAATAACCCATCCTTAAGTTAGAGTTTCTCAAAATACTTGTGATGTTAGGTAAAGTTCAAGAAAAGTGGGTTGAAGGGTTCACCTCTGGGTGACCTTTGGCAAGACACTTTGGTGGATAAAACATGAAATCTAGGTTGCTGGACCTGTTCATCATTAGGGCATTTGGGGATGTGTGTTCAGACAGAGATGTTCTAAATGCCCTAATTGCTGGCAAGGGATGCCTCAGGGATGGACTAGCGATTCCATTTGGAAGTTACAAAATTATATATACATGCACTTAAAATTGAAACTTCCTACCACAACCGACAAACTTCTAAACTGTGAGTAGAAGAGAAGCCTTCATTTGATTATAGGGTCAGGGGAGTCTCCTGGTCCCCTGTGTATATTTGATGAAATATAAAATGTTTAGAGGACTGTATTTCCAACACAGTAAATATCTCCCTGCACTTTATTGTAATGTGTGGTTTTTCTTTTGCTCCTGTTTGCCGTTTTCATAATGGCACCCACACCCCAGCTTATTTTTGGCCCTTGCGTGCCCCACTTTACTTTGCCCAGTTAAACCACAGGAAGGAAGGAAAGTTATGCTCATGTATGGACTCACAAGTCAAAATAGTTGGGGTGTAGGTCTGAGATGCAAATGGCATGACTGTTTGAGCTGAAACACGTAGTGGTTTTGTTACCATTAATTGCCATGTTTTACCTTAAAACTAATAATAATCCTTCCCCGCCCAGCCAGTTGTTTTACTAGAACTAACAAATATCGCCTTTGTGAATTAAAAGTGCATCAGTCAAACAGGTCTCTCCAACCAGCAGGACTTTCCTTTAATGCAGAGGGTTCTTTGGGATCTGAAATACTCCAGAAGGAAGGGAAATAGGGACTCTGAGGTGGAAAATGAAAGGACAAGGAGATACCTGTTAATGTTTGCAGATAATTCCCTGCTATGAAGGAAAAAAAAAAATAACAAAACACCATATATTTAGGGTGGTGGTGGTTGTAGAATGAAATAGGTGACAGAAAGCTATTGCTTATAGATTAATTACATCTAAAACTTACTGGCCATCACTTTGTGCTCCTCTCTTTGGATGAGTACGGAATCACACTTTGGTTAGTAACTGGGGATGTTGCCACAGAAGGGACGATGTGGTTTTAATGTACTGGCGATGTTAGTCATGTGAGTTTGAAAAGTAGTTTTTGAGAGTCTCAAGCCATTTTCTTGGACTTCCTGGGTGTCCTTCTCCCTGCCTCTTTATAATTTGCACAAAGCAATTAGTACAGAGGGGGGAAATGGATACCTGTTGATTGGAGTCCAAAGGAAAAGCTCATTTTAAACTGTATAGGAGTTTTTTTTATAAACCCCACATGTTAGCGATCTGAAAGATGAGGGGTACAGGATGTCTAGAGAGGGGGCCGGCTGACTTGCCCAGAGCTTAAGCCTAGCTCCCTTTTTTGCTCCCCAAGCCTCTTGTAAATTTCACACTTCAGTCCCAGGTATTCATTGTCTTTCTCCCCCTCCCCGCCCTTATTTTTAACAGCAGGAACGAATTTCATATACACCTCCAGAGAGCCCGGTGCCCAGTTACGCCTCCTCGACCCCGCTTCATGTTCCAGTGCCCCGATCGCTCAGGATGGAGGAAGACTCGATCCGCCTGCCCGCACACCTGCGTGAGTATTCGCGCCTGGGTAGGGGACAGACAGACTGACCGAGGGACAGGCGGGTGGACGGGAGGGTCAGGATGATGAATGGCACAGGGACAGAGGCCTTCAACCTGTAGGAAACTCTGGGATTGTTTTCATGCAGCTTCTGGAAGCTTTGGAATCTTTTGTCCCTTCTCTCATCCCTCTGCCCCAAAGTGGCTTTGAAGAGCTTGGGATTCCTGTCCTTTATTTCTCCCATGTATTCACTTGGTCTCTGACTGTGATATGTTTTTCCCCAGATCTGGAAATGTGTGATATAGAGCAAGTACTGCAATTCCTTGCATGAGAAAAGTGAAATTTGGGGGACAGTTTGTCTTCCCAAATGCCCACAGTTTCCCTTTCATATTTGCTTAGGCCCTAAGTTGTTCTTGGTTTCTGAGTGGGGCGCGCTCCCTGCTTGGCTGTTAAGCTGTGTGTTCTTCCTCTCATCCCTGTGCCGCCTCACTCCCGAGCTTTCCATGCTGGCTGCTGCTTCCCTGCCTTTTTTAAGGCCCAGGTAGACCCTCTGTCCCTCCAACTCCTCCCCACCCCTTGCCTCTCCTGTGCTAGCAGCAGCTCCTGTCAGGGTGTAGTGCTCCCACCTTCCTCTCCCAGGTCATCTAGGCGAGTGCCCCTGCCCAGACTCAGCGCCACCTGGCAGAGCTTCAGGGGCGGCACCCTGGGACCAGTCTCCAAAGCCGCCAACACCTGTCATGTCCTCGGTGTTTTTCTTGTGTGGCCACAACCCAGTTGATAAAATGTGATGGGGGCAGCCAGGGGGAATGAATCACCTGCTTCTCACCCTGGTCGCAGGCGTCCAAGAAAACGCCAGGTTGTCTGGCTTGAATATTATCATGAGGGCACGAGTCCAGGTTATGGAGGACACTGGGGGTCATCTTGGCCTGTCCCCAGCTGATTTCTAGTAACTTCCACGGTGTGGCCTTCGGTGGTGCTGGCCATCTCTTTCTGCATGGTGATGCTCCCCAGGTTATTCTCTACCTCTTGTTGATCCCCCTCAGAAGGCAGAGGTTGCTTGCTGAGAGGGGAGGGACAGAGGGCACAGGCTTGCTTTTCTTGCTGTGCTTGCACAGGGGACCAGAGGGCCGGGAAGACCTGCGGGAGCCTTGCTGGCTTAGCCTTTCTCCCCCCAGTGAGGCCGGTTGCTGGGATTTTTGCAAGGAGTTGGGAGTATGAGATTCCTGCCTCTCGCTGTGTCCGTCCGTATTTCCAGTCACTGAGTATTGTGGTCTGCACACCCCGCTTCACTTGACTGAAGAGGTGACGGCTTGGCCCCACGCTTCTGTCCCTCCGCAGGGAGCTTGTGGGAGTAGGAAAAGCTCCAGGGTCCTGGCCCTGGGCAGTGTTGTCCTCAGTAAACTGGAGCAGGCGGAACTGGCAAAGAAACCACAGCCAGGTAATAGCAGGAGCTGTACCGTGACCTGTGTGTTCCCTTCAGGGTGGAACATACTTTCGCCCAAAGGCACAGCACTCCTGCTCCCAAAGTTCGTTTATATAGTCATTCGATAAACTGTCACTGGTTGCCCACGTCCTTCTGGACGCCAAAGATGGACCAAACTAACTGCCTCCCTGCCTTTGTGAAGCTTACAGTCCAGTACAGGGTGGAAACAATTACAAACTTGCCCCAATCGGACTGAGGTTTTTGTCACAGATTTTCATTCCTCTGCTTTGAGACATGCCCCAGTGGACGCCCTAACTCCTGGTTTGCCTCTGGGCACCTTTACGTGATTAACTCTTTTTACCATAGAAGCTCCTTGCCATAAAAAGTCATCCTGGTAAAACTAACAACTGGCACTGAGGGCATCAGGAGGCTTAACTAGTTCTGCTCTTCAGCTCGTGAGTCTCGTGACGGTACTCAGCTGTCCTACTGCGCCTGGATAAGAGAATGTCTAATGACCCTCTTCACTTCAGAACTTCTGATCTTACCTAAGGCGTCATTCTCCCTGCTTGGAACGTTCTTCCACACCAGCACTTTAATGTTTTCTTGAGTCGAGAGTTTCCTCATTGAGCTACTGCTGTGTTGCCTCCCACTGTTTGCCAGGCGCGAGCCCAGCACAGTCGTAACAGCTAATATTTATTGTGGGATGGCCCGCCCCGGGCCCGGTGTGAAGCCCTTTGTGTAAATTATTTAGTTTTTCACAGCAATACTTTTAAAGTAGTTACTCTCTTTAAAGAGTATCTTTCTCTACCCATGCCACATAGAAGGAGCTCAGAGCTTAGCGAATTTCAGTGACTCCCCAATAGTGGGTAAGAGAGAGTCAGGATTCAAACTCAGTCCTGTCTGATTCCAGAGTGTAGGCCCTTGTCTATTATTCCACTTTGTGAATGGGTTTAGTATTCTTTTTGGATGAGTGGATGGGTGGGTGGGTGGGTGGGTGGATTCAGGAATGACACTTAGCTGTAGTGTTGGTTAATGGCTGGAATTTGTTCTAACTGGTCAATCAATGGTTGAATAAATGTGCCTGTCTCTTTTGGAAGGAGGGAAGAATGGAGAGAGGGAGGGAGGGATAAAGAAACGGCCAGATGAATAGTTGGGTGAATGGATGGATGGGTGAGTGGGTTTGTGGGTAGATCTCCACATAAATACTACTTAGATTGTGGATTGTAGCACATCATCGCCACCCTTAGGGAATAATCAGTTGCTAGTTTATGGACTCGCGCTGGGATCGGGTTTGCCCGATTGCTGCTATCTGGCAGTCTGACCTTAGAGCCCGCCTCGGTAATCAGCGTGAGCCCTGTGGGGACACCACTGGTTCCAGCATCTGGAATAAATCCTCTGAAAGCGGAGCTTCCCAGGCTCTTGCTCTGTGCCCTCCGCTGGGACTTTCCGCAGGAGGCCAAGCAGCCCTCCTTCCTCTCCTGTTCCAGGACTCGGCCGCCCTTCCTGCTGTTTGGGAAGCAGCCGTGTAGCCCTAGGACCAGCCCTAGGCGAGGCTGTGCGCACACTTGAAGATGCAGCCCAGCTGGGTTTGCAAACCTAAAAGAAAATAAATACTCTGACCAGGGAATTGGGTTATTGCTGTTTTAAGCTGGGATTCCAGACAATTCCCGGTGGAATGCTGATGGAAAGTACGGGGAAGAATCTGAAGCCAAGACAGCAGCGGGACATTTATGGTATTGCTAGGTTGGAAGCATTTTTAGCTGCTTGTTTTAAAGAGATAGTCGCCAGACGGGTTTGCCTCAGAGTGGCCGGTTCTCACCAGTGTTCCTTACTGGCTCCGGGGAAACCCGCTCTTAGCTCTGTCTTTTCCTCTTTCCATTCTTGAATCACACAACAGCTTTTCCTGGTGGGGGGTGGGGAGCGCGGGGGTCATAATATTTAAGATTCTCATACTAAGGGCTTCTCACCACTTTGTTCTGCAAATACAGGCCTACTATGGCCAAACTGAACACACAGTGGGTCCAGTTAGCAAGCTAGCGGAAGCAAAAGAAAAAAAAAGTACTACCTTTTCCCTTTTTTTTTTTTTTTTTGCCTGTGATTAAAAACAAAGTGATAAATGGAATCCAGTGTTCAGTGGCCATTATGGAGGGCTTGAAAGGGACAGGCAGGGGCCAGGGAGAGGGGCCAGCCCGGGCAGTCCTGGTCAGCCCCCCAACTTGCAGGTGGTGCCCTTCCACTACCTGATAGCAGTTTCCTGAAACTTCTGTTTCACCAGAAGAGTAAACCCCAGTATGTTTATTGAGAAGATCCACAAGGCTCCTTTTTTTCTTTCTCTCTCGTAAATAGTCTGGATTTTTCGGCAAGCTTGAAGGTAAAAGAGCTGAAGTGTAATAGTGATGGCAGGCAGACCAAAAAAAGTTTCGTTCTTTATAGGGGACCATAAACCTTTATATCTGCACAGAAGGGCCAGGGATCCCCAAGATTGCGTAGAAAGGACCAACCCTCATCCTCCAAGCGTTGAAGCGCTGTTGCCTGGAGCCAGGGATGCCTTTTTCTGATTCTAGGGGCTTCTGGCATGAGGGAGAAACTTTCTCGTTTGTCTGTGCAAAGATCCCTTCTTTCTAAATTCAGGGGTGCTGGAGAGGGGCAACAGTGTCTCTCGCAAGGTGGGGCTCGCCCTTAAAACTTGACCTCCAACAGTGAGGCTCAGGCTGCCGTGTGAGAAGGATAAATGTATTTCAGCTTCGTGGGGCAGAATTTAAATCACCAGATGTCTTGTCTTTATTTTAAATTCCTTTCTACATCATCATTTCACATTGAGTTGAAATAATCGCATCTAATCACAGGTTGCCATCATGCCGCTTTGCCCAAAGACTTTCTATTTCGTAGAGCTGCCCTGGCCTTCGAGAACCCCTGTGAATTGATATTTAAACATCGGAACCTAGGACTCATTCGTCACATTTAATAGGGTTACGGTTTATGATATTGTGGGTTAATAAATAGCCATAATAACCGCTCGGAGTTTTCTGGAGTTGGAACAGCAGCCATCGTCTCCCAGCTCAATTTCCCTTCCATGTGAATCTTTCAGAATTCTTACATTACTCCTCCTCCTTGTGTGTGTTTAATAATTTAATTTAATGCCCGCCATTGGAACTCTTACATTGCTGCTCACCCGCTTGGCCATTTTGCATTCTCAGCAAAGTAACTGAGTTTGAGACGGTCACGTGACAGGCCAGCTATCTGCGAACCAGGAGAGTGAGGAGAGAGGCAATAAGGCCTCTCTTTTCTCATTAGCAGGAGCAACACTTTCATATCCCTGGAAGTTATTTTGTTCCCAAAGGAAAAGATAAAAATGGTAGTTAAATATGATCGTGGTTAGTCTTTTGCATTCTTCTAAGGAACAAAATGCGATCATACATATTATCTCATTTAACCCTCCGGCAGTCATTAAAGAGGAGGGCACTCTTCTTACTTTGTTGCTGCAATGCCAGTGGGCTCAGCTCTCTCCAGACGCCCACAGCCCACGAAGAGTCAAATGTGATTTGTGTTTCAAAGTTCATCCTTTGGCTTTTGGAGAAGACGGTGGCAGAGTCTCTTGGACTTGAAAGCAGAGGGTGTGCAGACTGTTGGCGTCTGGGTGGCCTGGGCACAGGGACAGGGACAGGGCAGAGCTCTGGCGAGTATACACCTGACCAGCCTTTTGGGCTGAACCCCAGCAGGCTGCTTTCCATCAGGAACCCGAGATGTCACTGTGGCCAATGCATTCTGGCTCTGGGCACCCGCTTCTGCTGCTCTTGTCAGCTCAGGGTGAAGTTCAGTTTATCTCTGCACCTGGACGGAGCTGGCCGTGAAGACCTGAGAGGAGTTTGGGCCGGGCACCCACATTCCCTGGAATTTCAGCACAGAGGACCACCTGGGAACACACAGCTCTTTCGGCGCTGCCAACTGAAATAACATGACAGTAGAAAGGACTTGGGTTCAGAAAGATCCAAGATACTTTCCAGGGCTTCTCTATAATAGATGTTTTTGCCCGAGACTCAAATTCTAGAACTCCTAGAAGGAGGAGGGTTTCTTGTTGACATATCACCAAGCACAGTGCTAGGCACACAATGGCCAGTAACTCAGTAGAGCTCTATTTCTGTTTGCAGAGCTGGTTAATAGCCTGTTTAGGAGGGGCCACCCCCATTTCCAAGGGTCATGAGAAGCATGCATGTTCGTATGTGTCTTTTTCATTAAAGAAAGGGCCTAGAATGCAGTCTACATCATATTGAGGCTGATTTCCCTAAGACACAGGGAAATCAGCTTGATCTTCTAACCACTCTCTCTGATTTCTAGAAGCTCAGTTGTGCTTTAGGGCTCTGCATCCTTTTGAGCCTCTGCTACCCACACCATAGCAGCACCTCTGCCAGAACTCATCTGCACTGACCTTGCCCAGTCTGCGAGTCTTCCACAGCCTTCCACACCCTTCTTATAAGACCTAGCAAAGCCTCCCTGCCCTTGGCCATTTTCAGTGTTCCAAACACAGCCTCGCCTCACTCAGCTGCCTGTGACGTGTCGTGACATCACCCACAGAGTTGAGACAAGGACACGGAGACGAGATTTAACTCTCAGCTGGTGGCTTGACAAAGCAATAAGGACTTCTAACAGAGATGGCCAGCCATTGGTGTTTTATGTTTTGTTCCCCCTTAAGCTTTCCTTTGGGGGCCCTCGCTTTTTCTATTCAAGGCTTTCTTCTCGGCCAACCACACGTGGGGCCGCATTCAGGCCCTGGTGAGCTGCTTCTAACAGCATGAAGAGAAAAAACAGCCTACAGCAGAACAGCCGGGATGCTTTGGAAGGGAAATTTCCTTTTTGGGTTTGCTGTCTGAAAGAATTTCCGATGCAGGCAGACGTTAATTCCTAGCTCCATGCTTCCTGATAAGGAAGCAGCTTCAATAAATGCAGCTATTTATAGTTGTCGTAGTTTTTTTAAAATATATAACCAGAGGTCTATTGACCTTTTCTTTCACTTCGCATTTCATGCCCTGCACTCTATGGACATTTAAGGCAGTTCCTCCGGCCTGAGCGATGAGAGTGCCTCTGATCCCGGTGGGGCGGGGGTGCTCTCAATTTCCCTGGAACTGTGAGCTAGACATTTGGAAACTACTGACCACTGGTTGTCCCTCCCTGGTTCTGTGGGTTCGTTCTGCAAACCCAGAGGTGTTCAGCTGTATTCTAGACCCAACACAAAAGAAACTGGTGGAGAGAAGCATTTGAAAATAAAAGACAATGAGAACCAGTCAGTTCTTTGAGTAGAGACTGGAACCACAGATTAGAAATATTTCCATTTCTTCTGTCCCCTCTTGGGGCTCCTCATCCCCCCCTCCCCTTGTGTTCTTTCTTCTGCAGTCTTAGGGCTGTGTCATTGAGGGGCACCTGACTGATGATAGAGTCAGCACTGTGTTGGCTGGGACTGTGCCCCCCCCCAACCTCATTATCACCAAGCGTTGACTGGACTGAGTTTCTCCAAAGACAGAAGTTTCTATTCTCAAATACTAACCTAATATCTCATAACTTGTTTTACAAACAAGTGTATTTTGTAGTTTGCTGTAATATTTTCTCCCATTGTGCTTCATGCCTGAGTTAACATCAGTTACTCAGAGTCTTGGGCTTTTTGACAGGAAGGAATTCGATGGTTTCATCTTTACACTTTTCCAGAGGTACCTGTTCCCAAGGGCCTTTGGGTGTTACTGATTTCGCTGTCGGCCGCTGATTGCATTGCCTGTACTATCAGGTGTGGTGTTGGGGTTCTGAGGGTGTCAGTGAATGTGATTGTCTCTGGCCACGTGCTCACTGCACATTCCCACGAATTTGCCCTGATATTTCCTGCTTCCCTCTTGGGTAGGTGGACTAAATCCTGTTCTCTTGAAATGTCTCTATTTCTGTTTCCTCTAGATCGTGGATAGAAATAGCCCCAAATGGAGCTCTAGTATTTCAGTAATGGAAATGCAGATTGCAGGCAAGTGGAGGTGGTGGGTGCAGGCAGAGGCCGGGAAGCAAGAGGTTTATCGTGCAGAGCTGTGTGGGGCGCTGCATTTCACCCACTCAGCCAGCGCTGAGTTCTCTCCTCTTGTGGGGACATTAAATAAGTGGTTCATTGAAAAGGGTGAAGGTTTGTAAAGGAGAGGTGTAATAATCATTACAGAAAAAAAAAAAAAGCACGTAGATGTGTGTTGAAGGGAATCAAATTGCTCGAGCTTAAGAAAAATTACAGGGGCACCAGGCAGTTTCTCGAAGCTCCACGTCAGCAGTCACAATGTTAGGATTTAATTACCCATTTGTTTTCCAGGAGTGACTTTCCTTTGAAATGAGGTGGTTTTTTTTTTTTTTTTTTTTGTCCTCACACCCCACCCGCCAGTTCATAGGAGCTCCGTGAAGTAACACTGGTTTACAACACTGTTTATGATTTAGGGGATTAGGTTCACCTCTTCAGGTGTTTGTTGCCACACCCACCACCAAAGTCCCCAGGATACCTGAGGGGCTACCTGTGTAGAGGCCACCACAAAATCCTCTGATGCAGCGGTGTGTACTACAAGCCAGCATTGTCACTTGCTGAGTGCTCCATGCCAAGAACTTTATATTATTCTGAATAACCACTGACGCTGAGAGTTAGATGTCATCATCTGTTTTCTGTCTGAGACTCAGAAAGGCCAAATTCCTGACACCGGCAGAAAGTTCAGAAGCGGGGATTTGAATCCAGAAGGAATTTCAAATCTAGGCTTTTTCTTTTCCATGTCACTGTGTGGCCTCTTAAAAGCACCAGGGACTGGTGGAAGTCATTTCCTCCTAGCTGCTAGTTGGAAGGAGACAATCCAAGTTTATAAGCTGACCTTTTTTTTTTTTTTAAAAAAAGCAAAATTTATATAAGCTATGGACAAGGAAGGGCAAAGGGATAAAATCAGACAAGAAGTGAGTCTTTTGAAAGTAGAAGGCATACTTTCTAGTTCAATCCTTTATATGGGCTATTATCTGCAACCTGTTTTCAGGTATCTTATACACTCTGGAAGGTAGAAACAAAATTATGTGGAGTAAAAGGAGGTTTCCCTGTTCTCCACAGTTTTCCATCTTTTAAAAGAGGTGATCTGCCTCTCAGATGACTGTTCAACACTAAGAAGGAGGCTGTGGAACAGTCGAGATGTGGATTATTAGGTCCACAGATTGCTGCGTCTCACTTCCTGATCCTTTGTTTCTCCAATGTGCTTTGGAAAACTCTACATTTTCCTGCCTTAGTTTACCCACATGGCATATGTGCTAGGAACCCTAGCTCTGGGTGACAGAGCAGGAAGCCCACTTGTTTGGGGCTCAGTCTTCTGCATATTGACCCAGTGGGGTCACCCCAGCCATTCATTCTTTCTCCCACAGCTGTAGTTTCCTTAACTATAAAGCCAAGTGGCCTGAGCCTGTGATTCCTGAAGTTCTTTGCAGCTCAAACAGGTTCCTGTTGTCTAATTCCAGAAGAGAAATGCAAGGGATTTTAGCAGCATTACCTACACATGCTAAGTGTTCATTCTCTTGATTTCTAGCACTTAACATCAAACTCTAGAGCAAGTGGTGGTATTTCAGTGATGCAGGAAGCTGTCCTGTGCATCAGCTGTAGTGGTTTCGTGACACTGCTGGGACGCATGGAATTATGGGAAGTCGGTGCTGACACTTCGAGATGCTGCCCTACATTGCCATGATTGCGAAGGCATTGATGCTCTAGTAGCGGGGAAGCTGAGGGAGGACTCAGCCACTTGCACCTTATGCTGGTTCCCAGGACCTTACAGACAAATTCAGGCTGTCCCACCTGTTTTTGTAACACCCACCCTCCATTCCATACTTGATCAGAAATTTCCGGTGGTGTCTCAAACTCAAAGGACATTTAAAACGCCCAAGTCTCCAGGAGGAATCTCTCTTCCAGGGACTTTCTTTTGTGTTCCTAAAGGGCCTTACAATAACCAACCAAATATCTGGGTGAATATCTGAGTCCTGGGTGAAGCCCCCCTGAGTTGACCACTTGCTCATTTGCATTCTGCACAAGTGTGGCTCCTGGTAACTCCTGCTTGACCCCAACTGCATGATTGGTGGGACCCCCCCCCCCCCCGCAACTTGAGGCCTTTTTGCCTTTCCTATGTCCTCTCAAAATAGCACCTGCATTTTGCTCCCTCTCTACATGGTGTTCTCTGGCTTTGCCCCACCGGTAGATTGGCTTGAATGATAGACCACACAAATCCTAGAGCCGGCCCATAGCACATGCACAATTAATACCACATTAATTAATTATGGGGGGGAAAAAGCGCAGTTGGCAAGGGAGTGAAGGTTTTCAGCCTCTAAAGTAAAGGCTTTGATGCTGAGCTTTAAAGTACATTTCCACCCGCCCCAGCCAACAGAGAGAATCTGTGACACTTATACCATCCCCTGGGCATGAAAACTCACACCCAAGAAACTGTTTCTAAATAGAGGCCCTGAACTAGTTACTCGAATCATCTACTCATTGCCATCAACTGTGAAAAAGGGAGTGGAGGGCTAGGGGGGGAAAAAAGGATTTCCCCAAAAGGCAGTGATTCGTGAATAAAGTGGATGAGGGTTTTTATTTTGCCTCCTCAAGTAGCTCTTGGGTCACCCCAGAGGGTGAGGAACGAATATGAGCAAATGGTCGGGTGGCAGGCCTCTTGAGGAAATAAAATGGCCCTTTCTCCTGCCTCCCGGAGTGGGTGCCTACCTTCAGGAAGTAGCCCTGAGGCAGTTCAAGTTCACAAACCTGTTTTTTCTGATGGTTTGGAAGGTTAATCGGCCTCATATTTTTCTACTAGAAGTAAACAAAGTGGGAGAGAGTGCTTTCCTTTCTTTTTCATTCTGATGCCTTCAACGCCCTGTTCTCACAGCGCTGGCCTCCCACACTTACTCTTTTCACTTCTCGTGGGAGGTGGTGGTAAAGCCACCTCACAAAACCCCCGTCTGGACAGCCAGTTCTTGTTTCCTTGTTCACAACTCTGCCAAGCATTTAGGGCAGGGCTTTCTCTGACCTTAAACTTCAGCCATGATTCAGATATTACCCAGATATTGGTGGGGGAGGGTTATTGAAAGGCCTTTTAGGAACACAAAAGAAATTCCCTGAGAGAGATTCCTCCCTTGAGACTTGGGGGTTATCAACGTCCCTTGAGAAACCACTAGAATTTTTTTTTTTTTTTTTTTTAATACATACAAGCTGGGGCACAGGCCAGAGGCGTGGGGCGGCAAGAGGGTTCACCAGAGACGGAGCGGATAGCAGAACAGGCAGATCAGAAATACACTGCTGAGGGGAGCAGCGGGCGAGGCAGGAGAGGTCTGCCTCACCATGTGGGATTCTCCCCGGCCGGGCGTCGAACTCGCGTTGCCGCTGCCTACAGCTCCACAGCGCAGCGCTTAACCACTGCGCCACCGGGGAGGCCCGAGAAACCACTAGAAATTTCTGATCAAGTGTGGAGAGGAACCCAGAGACCCACACCAATCTAAGGTGATGTAAAATTTGTTTGGAAGTTGTGAGAGGCACATTTTTCTCTTTTGATTCTTAGGTAAAGAAAAATTCTACTTCAGATGAATCCAGATGAGAAAGAGAGATTGATTGGGATTATCTCAAAGCTATTACTTCAGATATCTGCGTCACCTAGCTTCTGTTCCTCCCATGGTGATTCAGAGAAAGAGCCCGAAAAAACACCACTGGGTGTGTAAATCCCGCTGTGTGTGAAACCTCACGTCTAGGACTCTGTTTGCTGATGGAGTGCTGAGATTCAGATAGCGCTTGGCTTGTAAACATGCATTGTCCAGCCCTGCTCTGGATTCAGCATGGAGAGCTGGAGTTGTTTGTGAACAGGTCTGGTGTCATGTTTCTATGGGTGTGTGGTCATCCCGGCGTGGTGATTTATTAAGCGTGCCCTGAACTTAAATATCTCCCACGATGAACTGCTCTGACACCTGAAATTCCACCGACAGAATACCTTCCCTTTGGATCAGGCGTTGTTTCCGTTCAGCTCCGCTTTAAAAAAAGTCGTGATAGCAGCTAGTACCTTGGATAGAGATGATTAATACCATAAGTCCCTGGTGTCTTAATGAAAATTAGTTTATCACATCTCTTCAATCTTTTACAATAGAGGAACCATGGCCAGCTTGGAAGGTCAGAGGAGGGGGGAGAGGAAACAAACCCCTGATTTCGCTTGAGGCTGGCCTTCTCCATGGAGGAGATAGATAAGATTAGATGGAAAGATCCAGGACCCTTGATTTAGACAAAACATTGAGAACCTGGGCCTCTGACCCAGAGGAGTAAGCTGATGTAAGAGGCTACTGGGCCTCAGGACATTGCCAGTGTCAGCACTGACAGGAGCAAAGTTAGACCCCTCTGGCATACCGTGAACTTAATATGCATCTTCAGTTCCTTGAGAGGAGGGGTGAGTTGGGAGGGGTGTAGCTCTAAATCCTTAATCCTTTTAGCTGTTCTTACCGACATGTTCTACCTCCGGGCTGACTGAATGTTGGGTGGTACTGCCAAGGCCAGACAGGGGGATAAGGGAGCCATTGATTTGAGTCTCA
The DNA here is from genome assembly GCA_004024925.1 of Scalopus aquaticus. Taxonomy (NCBI): domain Eukaryota; kingdom Metazoa; phylum Chordata; class Mammalia; order Eulipotyphla; family Talpidae; genus Scalopus; species Scalopus aquaticus. The sequence continues at coordinate 25,470 of PVIJ01008117.1, forward strand.
AGCTGAAGTGGTCAGGGAAATCTGGACTTGTGGGGAACTGAAAGAGGCTGACCCGAGCTGGGTAACTTGGATGAAGCGTGAGCGTGTGAAGTTTGGGGAAAGCTCCTTCGTAACTTCCCTGTGGGGCAGTGACTTCAGTTATTGAGCGCTTGTGCAGGAACTTTTCACTCGTATATATCATTTAATCCTCACCACGGCCCTGTGTATTGCGTTTTATTATCCTCCCTTTACTGATGAAAAGTCAGGTTTCAAGAGGTGAAGGAACTTGGACAAAGTCACAGCCTAGTCAGGGCAGGACCCACACATCTTCCCACCCTACGCCATTCTTCACAATAGAAGCCAAAGCCCTATTCCCCAGACCATTTTAAGTCTAGGAAAAGTAGTGTTGGCTCCGTCTCTAAGAGCCAACTGTGGTTAAAACCTCATAAATTTTAGGAAAATAGAATAACTCACTAAAATAAAATTGTAACTCCACTCCGCAGAAAATATCTACCACAGCCCCAAACCTCAGGGTTAATATTCGGATTTTACTGAGCTGTAGGATTCTTACGGTCCCTTCAATATTACTGTTTCCTGGTAGGTAGCATCCCTTACAGGGTCCTGGCCCATGAAGCACGTAGTGAGGCCACAGCCCATCCCCTGTCGTTCCTGCCCTGCCTGCTCGGAGGATGAATACACAGGCCGTCCCGTGCCTCCCCTCTGTCTCTCTCTTTGTCCCCCGCAACTTCCAGTTGGAAGTTCAATGCCGCGCCTTCTTTCTGTGATTTAGGTTTCTGTGTTGTTTCCTTTTCAAACTTTTTTTTTAATGAAGTGATTTGAAATGGAAAATTAGCAGTGAGTCTGGAGGTTGGCAGTTCCCTGCGAATGCCACTTTGCTAAGAAGCTTCATAAATACTATATATTATTACTCATGTGGGCACAGCTCCTGCAGGCTCTCACCCCCTTAGTCATTGACAGTATGGCTGAGAGATTAATTTTGATAAGGCCGTGGTTTGTGATACTGCCCCCTTCATGTTTTACTTAAAATCCTCTCTGGAGAAGTGTCTTCGGGAAAAAAATTCCTCCACCCTGGAGAAAAGGTCCTTTGGTAGTATGTGGCTAATAAGCTATTTTATGTTCTGGTATTCTCTTCATTTGAGATACCGCTGTCTCTCGCGCTCTCCCAGAATGGTGAGTGAGTGAGGTAAGCCTACAGGAGGATCTTTTTCCTTGAGGAAAGTTGCAGGTATTGGTTCCTTCTCGGAGTTAAGACCCCATCTTACACAGGATGTGGGGTGAGTGCTGGGCAGGGGGCCATGGGCACAAGGAGAATGAAGACGAGGGAGGAAGTGGTGGGCCAGGGTCAGTTTCGGTGGGGTCCCCACCCCGTGGGTGGGAGCCGAACTGTTTATCCCAGAACCCCAGCAGCAGCCGAGAGCCAGGGGTGTTTTCAGGACTCAGCTGCCAAAGTTTTTTGAAACAGCCCTGCTCAAAGGCATATGCTGGGCTCACTTCTGAGGGAAATTTCCTTTTTGGGGAAGTTGAAGCAAAGGAATTTCCTGTGTGGGCAGACAGAGCTTCCTGACTTGAAGGCTTCTTGGAAGGGAAACAGTTTCATAATGAAATGACAAATTAAAGACATACCAGCCGGGTTCACTTCAAAACAGCTATTGAGAGCGCAGGCAAAGCCCTATTATACTCCCTCACAGAACAAAAATAAATCCCCTCCTGACAGGTTTCTGTATGCTGGATTATATCCGTCCCCCCCCAACCCCCCCGCACCTTCCCTCACAGTCTTCTCCATTCTCCCTTCTCCCACCCCCGCCATTAGCTGCCACCATCTCTATCTTTAACTGCTCTCAGGAGCCGCCAGCGCCATCAAGGAGGTGGCTTCTCACTCGCTGCCTTTCTTTGTGGCTTTGCTTATCCCTGACCTACACGGAGGCCTTCTGGGTTGTATTTCAGCCCCATGCTGCCAGCTCTCACAAACAGCCTCTTTCCTCCCCCCTTTGACACAAAGCAGTGATTGAAGATGTCTTCAGCAATGGGGCAAAAAAAAAAAAACAACAAAAACCAAAAACCATGCTGCCTTTTCCTAGCACTGGCCTTTAAAAATCTTGTAGGCAATAAATGTAAGTGCTATTCTGGTCTGGGGAGCCGGTCTGAAGTCTTTGCTTTGTTGAAGGAAATCGGGGCCTGCGGTGGGCGGAGGATGCTCTTCTACCTGCAGTTATTTCCCACAGTTCAGTCAGCCTGCGTTAAAAAAAACCTGAGCTGAAGAAGCTTTATGAATTAAATTTCTTTTTTTAATGGAACAGACTGGGACAGAGAATAATGTCGGTGTCATTTGTGGCAGGGCTAATTAGGCTGCGACGAAGGAGGTAGAAACACACAGGTTTTTGAACCTCATGTCGAAGTTCAAGGGCCGGCTCTGCCATGTACAAGTGGCATGGAACCTTGAACAAGTCACTGCACTCCCTGGCCTCAGTGCCCTCCTCTCTAGAATGGGCATAGCAGTCCCCGTCTCACATTGTGAGAAATGAGATTTTGGTTTCAAAGACACACTGTAAACTCCTCTAAAACCTGCCTTCGCCGGAGAGCTTTTGTTATTTATTTAGCCACTTGTTGAGATCTTCGGGGACTGGGTATGCAGCACTGAAACAGCAGCATCTGTACATCAGTTTGGTGACCTGTGTGCTTGAGGTTTGTGTGTGTGCAGTGTGCCGGGCTGGGGGTGGGGGAGCCAACAGAGTGTGAAGTTGAGAGGCCACGTGATGCAGCAGAAGAATCTGGGGCTTGAGGTCAGAGGACAGGATACAGCCCCGTCTGGCGCCCCACAGCCCTGTGACTTGAGGCAGATTATCCAACCTGTAGAGTCTCCGTGGCTCCTCTGTAAAATTGGGAGAAGTCACATCACAGGATGTTGTTAATACATCTGTCCAACTCTGACACCCTTCTGCAGCTTATTGTATTTGTTCTAAAGACTAAGGTAGAAATAGTCACTAGAACAGCTTGTCTGGTGAAGAAGCCTGCGTCGGAAAGCTAGGGTTTTTTTTTTATAACTGATATAAACAGAAAGAAACGATGCTTGCCAGGTCCATCGTCTATAGTAATTTGGTTTGGGGAGTTTGAGCAAATGCTGACTTGAAAATCGGATCAGGGATGAACATGGCATTTTCCTTGAGGGAATCTGTCTCGGGCTTTAGTTGACCTTCTCCCAGCTGCTCCAGAGGACACTCAGCATGTTTCCAAGTGCTGGTTTGTGGAAGCCACCGCACCGTGGACGCCCTTGTCCCTATAGGATAGAGACCACAATGTTGGCTGGTCCTACCTATCAGGACAGGTTTTATTCTGTGCTCATAGGTCATGTTAGAACTGTTAACAATTCTCTAGTTTTCCATTGGTATGAGTAAAGGACTATTACTTTTACTCAAAAGTCTTCTCAGCATCCACTTTTGCTCCAAGAAAACTGGGGTATTAGAAAAATTGCATGCGAGGAGTAAGTTCACCATTGCAAAATGGTGCCATCCCAAGCATTGGCATTTACTGGGCATGCACTCTGTATTCCTAGTGCTTTACTAAATCGGCTCATTAATTTTATTCTCCTAACGAGTCTGGGAGGTAGGTGATAGATACTATCTTCACTGTACAGGTATGGAAACTAGGGCTTGGAAAGGTTAAGTCATTTTGCCCAAGGCCCCGGGACTGGCTGCTGGGAGGCAGACTTGGAACCCAGTCACTCTGCTCCTGAACCCGTGTTCCTCCTCCCTCCCTCCCCTGCTGCCCACCTGTGGGTTTATTGGCATGAAATTGACCTTGGGGCTTGGAAGTGAAGTCAGGTCTAGTACCAGGTGACTGAAAAGACACAACACTAACCTCATCATTGTCATGCTCATAATGACAGGAAGCCTGCCATTTCCCCTTGTGGAAAAGCATACACCTGGGTGGCACACTATGTAACTCCAGCCCTGCCCCTCACCTCTGGAAGACAGCTGCTTCGGGGTCAGCCTCAGGTCGACTTGGCCTAGATCTCCACTGGTTGGTCAGCTCTGGCCACACCTTGTGCATCAGGACAGAAGGTCGGGAAGGAAAGGGGCGGTGACCGGTGCTCCACGGCACCCTTATCCTTCTGCTGTTCCTCAGGAATCTCATTTGTGACATTCTGGGCTTGTTCTGAAGAAAATTCAAATCCTGTTCTAGTCCAGAATTTTTGTGCTCAGTGCTAGGAATAAGAAAACAAGCGAGTCTAAGACAGCACTAACTGGAACGAGGACTCTGCAAAACCAGTATTTACGGCACACCTGCTGTGGCCAGAGAATGATAATTATAGGAGATGATACTTACAAGGACATAGGTGAGATCACCACAAAAAAGTACATTTTCCCTTTGATCCTATGTTAAATGTTATTAATATTCCTCTGTCCAATGAGTTTTTAGTGTGTGTTTTATTATTTAAGTCTAAAGTTTTATTATTTTTCACTTATTTCACTATGAAGCATAAGTAACACTCGAATTAATTTCTTCATTCTCGTAGTTAAATCTCACATTTATTCCCCATAGATTTTCTAAATTGTTTTTCAATCATTCACTTATATTTAAAACACAGATAGCATCCAGCAGAAAAATCTGAGGGGGGGGGGGAAACCAATGTTGGTGGTACCTAATTATAAAAGACTCACAGAACTAAGTTCTTCTTTGGCACAAGTAGCGAAACATGATGTAGGTGTCATTTTGAGTTCATAGTAAGGGGAGAAATGGTGTCATTTTTCCAGTTGAGAGATGTAATCTCTCATTTTAATCTTTCATTGGCTTCTGTCAGCCCCAGGGGTCTTTTTTAAAAAAAAAATTCCTTTTGTTCATTACTCGATATTTCCCATTTGGGCTTAAAGTAGAAAAAACGTACTGTTGAAATGCTAAGACCAAATGGACCCTTGAAGATGTGCCTCTGATGAGGGACTGGGGGTGTGGAAGAGATTGGTTTATTATTTACTTTGTTAGGGCGGGAGGAGGAGGGGTGGGTTGGGACTCAGCTGCTATTGAGCCTCCTGCACCCCAGTCCAGGAGGTTTTTCTGATGCAGCACTCTTGGGTAGCAGTGCCCAGGGTGGGGAGGCCGGTGGGGTGGGGGGCATACTGCGCTAGGAGGACAGTCATGTTAATGGAGGCGTTGCAGGAGCCAAAAGGTGCTAATGGGAACGCGATTGCGGGTGGATGAAATTCAATATCCTTTCTGTTCAAATTTTCAAAACCAGAGAGACGCTAATGATTTTGAGTTATAGCTGCTTTTCTATCTTCCCGACTCCAGACACAGGTGCTGATGATCAGCAGCTACCAGTAGCAGCAGCGGGCAAAAGGAACAAGACCTAGTGGGTCTGGAGACTCTTAAAGAGACCAGCAGGCCTTGGGTGGGGGGACTCATGTCTTCCTTCCCAGGTGCCTCAGAGTTTCACTGAGGTGAGCCCCCAGGTTTGACTATAGGCCTGCAGAGAAAAGCAGCTCCCACTCCTTGGTTCCCTTCTCTCTTGCTGGATCCCGGTGTTTTCTTTGTCCGTCTTAAAGGACACCAAAAAAACTTACATGCCTGTGTGGTCCAGGAGCCTCCTGAAGCCTAAGGCTTTTGAACATGGCCATTTCAGGGGCCCTTCCATGCCTCCTGGGAATTCCTAGCAGGGAGGCTCCTGTCCCCGCCCTGGCAGCCTGATGATTCGTCATGCCCCCGAGCCCCTGCTACTAATACCCTAAAGACTTAGGGGAAATTAAATAAATCTTCTTGAAAGATATTGAGATCTCATGCACAAATGGAGCCTTTTTTGAGGCTAGAGAAAGCCCCTTTGGCTTCTGTGAGCAAAGAGTACTTAAGGGCTACGGTGTGCCCTCCAGGAAGGTCAGATGGCCTTGAGACTCAGTGGTCCTGACATCCTTCAGCCAACAGCCAGCATCAAAGGTGTTTACCACTCTCATCAGAGGCAGATTGGGGCAGCGCTGCCATTGACCTGCCACCCACAGCAACTCCAGTTTCTGCATACGTAGCAGATCCACACCTAGGAATACTTGAACATTTCACAGCTCTCAGGAATGAGCTGGATTCTGTGTAAATGGTGTAGCACAGATGAGCGTGGTGCGGGGAAGCTGTTCCAATGGTGTCCCCCTCCACACTTTACATCAAGTAGGAGGAACAACCGAGTCCATAACTCTGACTTGAGAGCAGTTGCTCTGTGTGATTTGGTAGCTTTGAAATTTAGCAACACCTTTCCCCTACCTCCCTCCTTACCTCTGAGTGTTTATCCTTTTAATGACTTTTAAAAGTCAATCTCCAGACACTTTTGAGGGAAATCTCAGTAGAAATGAACTTGAGACTGGTGGGAGTGGGGGTTAGGGCAATCCTTCTGGGAGTCAGACTGAGACACTTGTGTGTCTGGTCCGGTGGCAGGTTTGTGTTGCCAGAGCGATCTCCATAGCAACAGATCAACATGGCACCATGATAGTTCTACAGTCAGAGCCTTAGGTTCCCATGAGAGAGTAGAGGGGGAGAAATCAAGGAGTATATGGACACATGCTCCCCTTCTTCATAGAGTCCTAGTCGCAGAGTTTCAGTTCCTATAACCAGTGGCATGCCCCATTCAACCTCTTGGGTAAAGGAAGGCTTCTCAGAGAATGCACGGTGTTCTCTTAGATTTCAACTAAACTCATATACAGTTTAAGTAAGGCTTTCCCAGAGAGGAACTGTATCGTGGTGGGACAAGAATGTGATGAGTCAGGAAGCCTCAAGAATGGCACTAACTTGCGGTACCCACAAGAATGGCACTAACTTGCGGTAGTTCCTGCCTTTCCAGATTTTCAAATTTCCACCAGTTCTAATAGTTGATCAATCATCCAGTTATACTGAAAGCATCTGCCCCTGCCGCCAAACCCTGGGATGATACGTTAGCAGTACAAATGGTGAACTTGTGCTATCCGTGCCTCCGTCAAAGGCCTGATAATGTCATCATTTGTGTGAAAATTTTCAAACACCAGGCCAGTGAACGGTCGCACTCATCTCTCTCACAGATAATCTTTGAAGGTAAAAACCACCATCTGGAGACTGGGCAGCCCACGGAAGAGTTAATTTTTCTGGAACCTGGGCTATAAGAAGTTTGAATTAAAAATCAACAATCACTCCTTCATCTTTAACCACAAGAGAACACTGGTGAATTTGGAAGAACGATTATGTAATTCGGTAATCTCATCAGCCTCTTCCCTGGGAGTCTGATGACTCAGTGATCAAAGGTGTCTGGGTAGTGACCAGAGTTTTCCATGGTCAGGTCTGTGCCCAGGGCTGGGCTTGGTGCGATTCTTGGTGGCCAAGACCTCAGCATGGTTGGGTGATGGGTGATTTGGGTAATGGTTTCTGTTGTGTACATTTAAAGGGGACCAGTTCTTTTTCCCAAGGGAAAAAGGGAATGTTTTTTTCCTAAGGAACTTATTCCTAGGACAGTGGGGGCATCAAACCCACTGTGAGCCAAGAGAGTAACTGGATATTTCCTATAAAAGGCAACTGTGGACTTGATATTGGCAAAAACAAACCAGCAACTCCTGCCCTCTACCAAGACAATATTTCTTTACCACACCATGCAAGATTAAAAGGATGACTGGTAATGGTAGGGCTTGGTTTAAACGTCTCTACATGCTTCGTTCTGGTCTGTCTTTAAGCAGCCAAAGTCTGACATTTTTATTTTAGAATCACATCGAAAGTTCTTTAGTGTCCACATCATAACACAGCTTCTAAGATGGATCTTAGGAGGGTTCAAGATTAGGATTGAGTTAAAAAAAAAAAAAAAGTCTTGGCTGTATTTCCCTTGTCTCTTCTCTGTTTTCAGTTTACTTTGTTGGCATAAAAAGAATTTTTGTTTAATTCAGCAAGAATTTAAAGGACCATATATAATTTTTTTTCCCCAAATAATAAGTGTCTCTTTGCTTGAGAATCAGCTGTTCTGAGACTGTTCCCATTGACAATGGGGAAGCTCTTGAGGAGAGAGCAGCGTGAACAAGGCAGGCAGTCAGTTTGGAGTGTGATTTCATTCTTGTGCAGTCCCAGCTCCAGAGCGCACTGTCTGCATTCAAATGCGAAGACACCTTACTTCGTGTTACCTGCTTGTTTACATTTTTGCTTCTGCTTTAACAAAGAGGGATTACTAGTTATGGACACTTTTAAAGGAGACGTTAAGCATGGGTCAGGCCAGCTGAACTGATATATGAAGCGCTTTCTTCTACCGTGGTACGGCTTTCAGAAAGAAGTTTCTTGTAGAAAATGGAGGGTGGTTAAGAAAAACAGCATATATTTATATGGAGAACATATTTTGTTCCCTCAAAACACAGGCAGTCAAACCAAAACAAGCAAACAAAAACCCAGACTCTGGGAAGGAAATGCAGCCAAAGCCAGATTTTTCCTGAGCCCCTTCCCCGTGGCCCGTGGTGTAAGCACTGCTGTCTCTGGGGGTGAGGGCAGTATATTTGACCAGAAGTTGGGGAAGGGAATGCAGCCTGCCTTGCTGACCTGTGTCCCCGCCTCCACCTCCTGGTACCGCCACACAGGCAGCAGGGACCCGGATGCTGTCACACCAAAGATGGCAGACTTGGATTCCAGATACTGAGGGGAGGGCTGTTGAGAGCAGGGCCGGCCACAGGAAGGAGCTGGCAGCTCTCAGAAAGGGGAGGAGAAGGACAGGTGTACTGTTTGTTGTGTTTTGCTTATAATGAAAGAGCATTCCATGAGAAAGGAGGGTGAGTTGGGAAGGCTCATGTCTGGGGTTGAGCGAGGTTCTCCCTGCCAAGCACACTGCCCGGATTTCCTTTTGGTCTGTGGTGAGGCCCATCACCCTGGGAACCGCCTGCGTAGACGCTGTGTTTCAGCCCTCCAAGATGGTTTCCAATTAGAACTCAATGGACTGTGCAGACAGAAATCTGTCAAGGGTTGGATTTGGGCAAAGGGACTCTGGATTCTCCACATTTTTGTCATCAAAGAGTCCTTCACCCGTCTGCCCAGGCCCTGTGGGAATTTGTGATCGCGGTGGGGGGGGGGCAGCATCTTAGAATGTGTTCATTGGTACCTGGGACATGTGTTCTCGCCTATACCCCACCCCAGATAAATACGGTTGACCTTTGAACAATGTGGAGGGTGGAGTGGGGGGGGGGAACCTACTTCTGACATAGTCACCCCCAAAACTTAACCGCATTTGTCCCTTGGTATCCATGAGGATTGGCTTCAGAACCTCGAAGTCCCCGATAGTCAGTCTTCTGTGTCCTTGGCTTCCATATCCTTGAATTCAGCCCAGCACCGTACCTGTCGGTTGAATCCATGAATGCAGAACCCATGGATTGAAAAACTCCTTGGATCATTGGAGCTGAGCAGTTCAAACCCCTGTTGTCCAAGAGGGTTTGTAAATGGAAATAAATGGTGGTCAGATGTCCATTCAGCTCGTAAAATCCTCTGTGCCTCGTAATACGTCTGCGATGTGACGTGGGTAGACCCTCTTCAGTAACCACCTTTTCTAGCATCACTTATCTGGCCGAATACACGCCCAGATTCCAATGGGGGTGCATTGAGGAGCATATGCAAGCCAGTTTCCTGCCCCTTGATGGAACTTGGGCAAAACAAACAGCTAGTGACTTATTAACTAGTCCCTGGCTGGGGGCAAGGGATGCTTCAGACAGTGCCCGGCAGTTCTGAATTGTGTGGTAGGGCACAGTGCCCCAGCAGACGGTGAAGGGCCCCGGTCCTCCCGCTCTTCCCAGGGAGCCGCCACTGAGCGTCTCTTCTCAGGAGCTCTGTGTCTTCTGAGAGGGACTGTGTCACAGTCCCTGCGGATCTGGCATGGTGTATGCCTGTACTGCTGACTCTCCTCCTCTCCTTTTGCAGTCTCTACCTTGCTGGCACCTTGTTTTCTCTAGTCCAAAGTAAGGTTTGAGGATTTGGCTGTTAATGATTAAGAGCTCCGGGGAAGCCTGCGACCTGGCAGGGTAAAACTGATGTTGCCAGGATGGTGGGCTGAGGACTGTGAACTGTGGATGTAGCCACAAAACCACCAGCAGAGGCAGGGAGGCTGATCCTGTGCCCCAGTTCCATCCTAGGGAACCGGTCATGGAAGAAAGCTTAGCCATTCACAGCAAACATTTACCAGACTTATTTTTCCGCAGGCCATGTGATGAGTGTTGGGCTCTGCTCTGAATAAATCAGATCCGGCCTCTTTCTTAAATATTCAAGCATCGTTATGTAAGTAGGTTTTCACTTCCCCAAGGAGTATTCACTGAACACCTGTTTGAGCCAGGTGGATATTTGGCGCTGGGGAACCTGAGGGGAACAAACATAGAAGGTTTGCCCTGTTGATTGATGGGGTGTGGAGGGGACTCCACCTACCCCTCCAAACCTGTACAGAAGACACAGAACCGCCCTGCTTGAGTCTTTGCTCTAGTCACTCCCTGTGCTGAGTCTTCCCACATTTATAAATGCTCCTGTTATGGGAGCCACTAAGGGCCTGAGGAACCAGATCAGCTGCACAAGCACAGCAGCCAAGAAGCGGTTTGTGAGCAGTAAGTGGGGCAGTAGGGGTTCCCTGCACCAAGCATTAGGTCAGTATTGAACCCACATCGATGCGTTCTTGATTACTTCATTGTGCCGATCTGGTTTTGTTTCTGTGGTTCTTCAGATCTGCCCAAGCTAGTCTTATACTGACGTTCCAGACGTCTAGGGAAACTCTTCACCCACTTTGTGCCCTGTCGACTGCAGGCCCAGGCCCCGGGCCTGCTGAGTGTTCACCAGTGATGCTGAGCGGGCTGTCATCACCAGCACTGGGTTTGCAAACCCATTTACCAGGCAGGAAATTGTTGAAGCTCAGCCAGGAGGTTCTCAGTGTTGAGCTTGGGGCCACGCCCAGGAAGTTATGGAAGGGTGGAAATCAATTTCCTTCCTTTTTGTTTTGGTAGAAGATCATTCTTTGTCATAAAGATCACTGAAGAGCCTAGCAATAAGTTAGCTTTGCTGGTTTATCATCAAAGTACTAGGAAAGGGTACAAAGCAAGGGTCTTCCCTAAAGGATATACTGATTTATTTCTCACTGAAGTACGATCTACTTTTGGATGAAGTTATTGTTTAGAAGGAGAGGTAAGAATAAACAGGAGATGGGTTTCTTGTATGAAAGTGAATCTGCATTGAGGTAAAGACAGGCTTGCCCCGATGAAGCCCACACTCTGCAGCAACATGGAAAAGTCCCAACACAGGGACCCAACTGCTACCTAGATTATTAAATTTAAGTAATTCACCAAAGGCTAAAGATCTACATGTACTAGAAATAATGAACTTCTAGGTTTTTTTAATTGGCTTTTTTTTAATGTTTATTCTCAATTCAGATGAAGTTGTGGGGCGATGGACACACTTATTTGCATGCAACATAGCTGGTCACCGCAGATTTTCAGCAGCTCACACAAGAGTTTGTACCTATGTCAGTGAAATGAAGAAGCACAGCAGCAACCTGAAAACAAAATAGAATTCAGTGAGCAGAATCTTTATAGAAATACTTTGCAATATGGATAAAGAACCTTAAAATAGTTTCCCTCCCTGGCTCAGTAATTCCTTTTATAAAAATCCATTACTAGGAAACCATCTCAGATGCCCACAAAGATTTAAGCCTCAGAGCCATGAGATCCAACAACATAGACTTAGTTTAGTGAATTAGGGGAGGTCATCTTTTTTTTTTTGATGGAATATTATACAGCAGTTTAAAAGGATATTTTTTGAAATACTGGTTCAGTGTAATTGAGAAGACAGGATGCAAATTCTCCTCTCAAAATAATCCCATTAAAAAATTTCATAAAAATAGACTAGAAGGAAATGCAGGAAAATTGTTACTGTGGTTTGCCCCTAGGTGAAAGAATGATGGGTTGAAATTTTTCCCCTTTACTGTATTTTGTTCTAGCATTGTCTAAGATTATTTTTGTCCATGGGGGCCTATGAAATAGTGATAACTTCTGTCCCCAGTGGTCACTTTGCACCTAGATGAGTTGTGCTAAAATGAAAATCTGGGTGTTTGTTTTTGTTGTCCCGCCCTCCTCCCTCTTCAACCCCTCTCACCCTGCTCCAGTATCTCCCCACAGTCCATTGGATACACATAGTGGAAGTCCCAGACCCTGCGACCTGCTTACCACTGTTGCACCGTCTCATCCACTCCCCCCTTTGCTTTCTGCTCTCCAGCCCTCCTGACGCTTTTCAGTTTCCTATAAATTCATAGTCTCTCTTATCTTCCACTGGCTGCAAAGCTCTTCTCTATATATTCAGCCCTTCTCCCTGCTCTACCGCCCACTTCTAACTTAGCAAGAGAAGATCAATAGATAGTTGACTCTAGACAGGGACTAGGGATGCCCATTCCCCAGTAGTAGAAAGTCCTCATAAAACTTTTGTTCCCCCAAACTTAGCTACTAATAGCCTGCTGTTAACTGGAAGCCTTCCCAATAACAGTCGATGAGCACTTACCTTGTACGTTATGTATATATTACGTACTGTCTTATAAAGGAAGCTAGAGAAAAGAAAATATTAAGAAAATAATAAGGCAGAGAAACTATTTTTAACTGCTTGGGGTTCAAGGGTCAACTGTATTTATGAAAAGGCTGCCAATCAGTGGGTCCATCATTTCAAACCCGTGGTCTCCAGGGGTCTGCTGTCCTTCCAGCCCACCCTTCAGACCTCAGCTTTAGAGTCACATCACCCTGAACTTCCCTAGGACTCGCCAGCAGCCTCATGTGCTTCCTCGTGCTCCCAGCTTCCCTCCCTACAACCAGGTGCTCAGTCTGTCCTCAGTGAAGAATTGCAAGCTCCATAAGGGTTGGGTCTGCACCACCTTGGTCCCCACGGTATCCCCTAGAACACAGCAGAGTGCTCAGCACACCAGACGTGATCGTTACGGATTGAATGGGTGACTCTCCCCTCAGTGGGTGCGGACTGCTGTTCTCAGAGCGAGCTCTGTCCGGAAATAGATAATGCATCGACTCTGGAGCCCTGCAGGTCTGGCTGTCTGAGGATCTCATTTTCTTCATCCCTGAAAGGGGATCACAATGCTGACTGTACGCAGTTGTTGGAGGTTGCGCGAGTTACTGCTTACGTCATGCCTGCTAGGCCCTGGTGTGGCAGCGCTCTGTCAATGGTGGCATTGTCTTGGGCAGCCCTGGCCCAGGCAGCCACGCCTGGCACGCAGCTGCCTGTATTATGACCTTGTCATTTGGAAGACTCTGGAAGAGAGGTTTGCCCAGAAGAGACCTTTTTATCCAGGAAATGAGGCCTGGTTAGTACTTAAAAGCTCCTGGCAGGTGCTGTCTTGTCTTAGATTTCAGGGGAGGGAACCCCAACATCACATGCCCAGAGCATGTATGCCAAGTTGAGCAGTCCCAGACTGAGGCCGGGGTGAAGCCCACATGTGCATTTACTGTCCGCCCTTCGGGTTGCAAATCACTCTGGACTCTGCCTTGATCTGCTGGACTCTGGGTTGGAAGAAGAGAAGGAGAACTCCCCTGACTGACCAGAGAGCTCTTCTTTTTCCTTTCTGAAAATCGCTGTTCTTTCAAATGCCATTTAACTGGCCCAGTTGTGTACTCTAGGTTTGAATTTCATGGTCTGAAAGCCAAGTTCTTTCTTTGAGGTTAGAGCCCTGTCTGTGGGTGATGCAGGTAAAAGACCTTCCAGGCTCAAACACATGATTCTTTTATAAGACTGATCACGAGTGATACTGCTCTGGCGCTGTCTCCCTATTGTAGCTTCTCGAACATTACCAAACTCAGGCTTGGGCTGGTGTTGGTTTTATCTCCCAACAACCAAAACCAGATTTCTGTTGGAAGTAAAGAGCAATGCGGGTTTATCCTTGCTATACCCGGGCCCTGAATAGTTCAGAAATGGATTCTGGACTTTGTGTGACGTGACTTAGATTTGCGTTTGGGGCAGACAGCTGCATGGGCCTGGACAGCTCCACGTGGCTGTGTGTGCGCTTCCCTGTAAGTCCTATAAAACTCCACCTTCCATCGTCCGCAGAATCACCGGCCGTCTTCCAGCTCACCCTTTTTTATGACTCCAGGAGGCTCAGAACAGCAAATATATTTGGGCCAAAAGTTGGCACAAAGCCTGCGCACAGAAAACTGGGTAAAAGCTGTTGCGTCCTCGTCTTACAAACTGGAAATCCCTTTGGCTTTTCCTGTGCTGCGCTTGCTCCTGAGCTGAAGCTGTAGCCGAAGGCTCGTCTGGGTGTTCATTCACATCAGGAAAGGGACAAATTTCTCTAAAAAAGGAGTAGGTGCTAAATAGAGCTTCCAGGCCAAGGCTGAGGGCCACTCACTTTTCTACCTGGGCAATCATACATTTCCAGGATGGAAATGACATAGTGCAAGTGATGATGGCTGCCTGTTTATCTCTTCTGCCAGAGGGAAATATACAATAGCGTGTTCAGAAATGTCCCCAGAGCTGTTAAAACAACCACTGAAATAAAGTTTGGTGCTTATGAGGATACCTGGACCTTTAGAATGGTCCATTTCTAAGATTTTCTGCATAGACAGGTTTTTACTCAAAAATTGGTAATTATTGCAGTCCCCACAGTGCAGTTCAGTACATTATGGGAAGCCTTCATTGTGGTAAGAAGTAAAAAATGATTGCTAAGAAGTCACCAATGATTCCCTCTGTGTTTGCAGAGTGTGCTGGATAATTCAATGCATAGATAGTTTTATGCAACATCAAATAAATGATCTGACTTTAAAAAGGTTTTGTCCATGAGACTTTTCTTGTACGTTTATAACATCACAGATGATCTTCTTTTAACTTTCTTCACTTTTCATTAAGTGGATGCCAAAAAAATAAAAGGGCTAATTAGAAATCATTTTTCTCTCTTCCTGGAGCAGAGAAGGCTGTTGATAAATATGTGCTGAATGAATGAGCCTGACTGTGAGTCCTAATCTATCACATAGTAGCTGACTGGAAATAGAGTTGTTACCTCTAATTTGGTAGATGGAGCTGATTTCAAAATGTTACATTCTTTTTTTTAAAATTGTGTTTTTTATTGTGGTAACATTGCTTATGAACTGATTTCCTTTTAAAGCTGAGATTATTTGTGTTACTGGGATTTATGTTAGAGGAGCTTCTGTGTTCAGTGGCCTAAGTCCTTTTTAGCTCCCCTGGAATAAGAGTAAACTATTCATCCAAGCTCGTTCTGTGATAAAAGACTTGTAGAAGTGTACCAGTCCTTACTTGCAAAAAAAGGTGTGTATAATTTAATCAGAGAAAGTGTTTATTGAAAAGAGTTAGGTAGCTCATTGAGTCATTAAAAAAAAAAAAAAAAAATATATATATATATATATATATATATATATATATACAGTAGCAGGTCCAAGGCAGGCTCAGCAGGCAAGAGCTGGGCCACGATTACGCCACAGGGACTGTCCCATC
The DNA here is from genome assembly GCA_004024925.1 of Scalopus aquaticus. NCBI lineage: Eukaryota > Metazoa > Chordata > Mammalia > Eulipotyphla > Talpidae > Scalopus > Scalopus aquaticus. The sequence continues at coordinate 40,896 of PVIJ01008117.1, forward strand.
GGATGCCTCCATGGCGGGGCTGCCAGCAGCTCATGAGTTCATGAGGCTCGCATCACTGTCATAAATCATACTTCACCCTCCTGGGAGCCAGTCACACCCGTAAGACTCAAAGCCTGGGGCAGGTGCAGCAGTCACCCAGGTTATGTTCCTGGTAATAGGTAAGGAAGCCCAGCCAATTTAGGGCATTTCTCCACAGAGGGGGGTGTGTGTGGATGCTGAGCAGACAAAAATATAGACGTCTGTCAGAGACTCTAAGCTACTGGGTAGTCTGTGTTGTGTCCTGTGGGAACTTTAGTCACAGCTGACGTAATCAGGCCCACCTTGGTGTTCACCAGGCAGCCACACGATGGTAACGGAAGGTCACCTTCACCCCACTTTCATTTTAGGAGGCCTTAGCAAATTACGCAAATCATTTTTTAATAAGTTTTTGTTTCCAGTTTCCACGAGCCTACTCAGTACCTTTCCTGAACTGTGAAACAATGACAAAGCCCCTCTTGAAGGAAAGGATTGACCTGATTTTGTCACATGTGTAGTTTTCAACTCCTTGCAAGCTTTGATTTGCTTTCCAAAAAGTCACTGATGATAATTTCTGCTGCATGTCAGCGCACCTGAGTGTGGCTCCGGACCTCAGAGATGAAACTTCAACCTGTGACCCAAGTCCTGAATGTGTCTGCAGCATGCCAGTGGCAGCTGGCGGGACAGCCATTGAAGCTTGAATATGTTCAGCGAGGAACATGTCTCTGCCTCGCTGCCTTCCCATTCCTGGAGAGTTCTAGATGTGAGAAGGCTTTTCTCAAGCTCCGCTCACTGTTACTTTGCTCTTTGGTTCTAATTTCATCATGTGGAACCAAACGGGACAAGCTCTTGCCACATTCATTCTACAGACAGACAAAAGTTTGGAGTCATCGATTCCCACCTTTGCCATTTACCCGTAAGCTGGGTGAACTTTAGGCAAGTTATGTAACCGTTTTTGAAATGCTTTTTTCTCATTGGTAAAATGAGAAAAGTAATCCTACTTTGCAGGGATTAAAATGTAATAGAGGGCGCCTTACCCTGTGCCTGGCCTTCGAAGCTGTTGGCCAGCCTCCTTGTGATCAGTCATGCCGATCACTGCCTTGTCCCATCAGTCCACTCTCTTCCGGGGTAAACCTTTTCTCACTGGAGATGTATTCTCCTGGGGAATTCACATTCTGCTCTTCTTCCTCAGGTGCCTTCTGTTACTCTTTTCCCATTTTTGTAATGTTTGTGTGAAAATACAGTTTTCATACCAACTGAGCTGTGAACTTCTATATCCATATTTTTCTTCCAATAGGTGTAAACTGTTTTTGTCAAATGAAGAGACAATTATTTTACTGATGTGACATAAGTTTGTATTAAGACATTAGTGTCTGTTTTTTACTCATGTTGATTTTTACTATGGCCTGCAGCCAAAACCAGAGTTGTCCTCCTTGGTGCTTTTGTGGATCTTTTTCACTTTTAAACTTAAATATATGCCTTTTCATTTAATCCTATTAAATTTCATTTCAGTTGGCTGAGGTCATTTTGATCTTCTGTGCTCTCTCTCTGGAATCTTTTCTGCTTTACATCACCCAGGTTGAGTGAGACTTCCCAGTATGCCTTGATGCTAATTATTCAGAAGGAAAAAAGATTGAACAGGACAGAATCAGTGAAACACTCCTATGGCATATGCGTAGAGACTGCCTTCCAGTTAGACATAGTTAGACACAGGTCTTATCATCAACAAGTAGGCATCCTACTTATGCTGTAAATAACGCAGCATCATTTTGGAAAAAAGGCACAATGGTACATCATTTCACTTTAACCCATAAGATGCCCTGAAACTGTCAAATTATTTACTGAATCAAGATGTACTCTGGCTCTCCTGAAAAATTTTTACCGAGTACCTTCTCTCATTTTGCTAATCTGCTCCTAGTGAACCTAAAACCTAATAGTGAACCTAACAGGCAGAAGGTTAATCAATTTATCTACTGATACTGCTTTCAAGAAGAATCCTGGTTTTGTCTGAGAGAAGTTTTTGACCTGGCAAGATTCTCAAAACATTTGAAATCTGAGTTTTATTCATAACAGTATGTCAATGTGTATATTTGTGTGTTCTCTCCTGGAACAAGTGATCATGGATTTTTACATTTTATATCTTATTTTAAAACGTGCTCTGTGGAATGTTTGGTAATGAAATGGACAGATGGGTATTTGGAAATCCCAAGGAAGTGCTTGAAATTGATCCATTCTGTAGAAGTTCATGGTGTTCAGATTAGAAGAGGACTGCTTTCCTTGGTCATGTCTACTTAGGAATTCTCACAGATAACTTACAACTATACATCAAAAGTATATGCCCTTGGTTTGAATGTGCATAAAGTTATATATGATAATCTTTGGGAGGTACAGATATAAGCAAAACAGTAGCTACAGATTTGACGGGAGAGGGAAGTAGAGCTAAATTTTGAAAGTCCATGCTAAGGAGTTTTGATTTTACCTTGAAGGTCATAGGGTGCCATTCAGGGAACTTAAAATAGGGGAACACTTTGATCAGATTTATGCTTAAAAGCTTTTGTAGGTAGCAACACAGGGTGGGATGAGATTGAAAAAAAAAACCAAAACTGTTGCATCGATCCAGGTGAGTAAAAAATACAAGTCCAAATTCAGGCCACATCAGCAGGGGTGCGGTGAAAGGGAAGGGAAGTGTTCGAGTGATATTAAGCAGGTTGAACAGGCAAGGTTGAGTGATGGATAAGATGGGGAGGGTGAGGGATAGAAGGAGAAAAGATGTAGTGCCCATTATCTAGGGCGGGAAGATGAGTAGGAAGAATCTATAATGGAGCAGCCAGAGAGACAGGAGGAAAATTAGAGACCGAAGAGAATTGCAGGACAGGAAATGTAATCCCCTCAAAACCAAATGCTGTGGGGAAGTGAGGTGAAATGAGAACTGAGCATGTCCTTGGCTTTCAGAAGAAGTAAGATAAAACAATTTGTGACGTAGGAGAGGTGGGTAGAAACTTGATTCCTGTGTGTTGAAATGTGGAAGAAAGTGATTATAGGGGTCTCTTTGATTGACTTGGATTGGAATAGAGATGGAGAGAGAAGGCAGGTGCTGGAGGGTTGTGGTGGGTGGAGGAAGTTTTTATGTATCTTGTTTGTTTGATGGAAGATACTTAACCATGAGGAATTGGCTGTTGAGCATTGGGAAAATAGGGGAGAAAAGGGGTGACTTATGGAAGGAGGTCTTGCAGAAAGAAGGGAAAAAAACAAGATACAAACGGAAAATGGAGGAATTCTGTAGCTTTCAATAGGAGGAGGAATTCATTCCACTGAAACTGCAGGAAAGACATATAAATGTAGGATACTTGTTTATATGAGGGCAGGCTGAATAATTGGTGGGAATCCCCTCCAAAATTCCATTTTTTTCCTGTGATGCCATCGAGGGAGGAGTTGGCAGTGGAAGGAATGGAGAGTGGCCGATTGAGCCAGGGAAAGTTGCACGGCCAGTTGAGGCCCCTGCATTGCCTCCCGTGGGAGACAGGCATTGGGGGGCACGTGGCAGTGCCTGGGTGGTTCTCTCTGGGCTGTTCAACACCATGGTGCAGTGGGGGAGAGGGGAGATGGAGGGCCTCACTCTTGGAGTGAAAGCTTAGGGCTGGCTTTGAGCCAGATCTAGTCCATGCCGTTGAGGGCTCGCGGCGAACAAGACAGAGCAGTGGGGAAGAGGCCTTGTAACTCTCGGTAAACTGTGTCCTGAGCACAGAGCAGTGAAGGCCTGGGCGGCGGGGGGTGGTATTCAGAGGAGCGCTGAGGAGGCAAGTGTGTCTGGTGGGCGAAGGACAGTTGGGTTTGGAAGGAGGGGTGGGAGCAGGAGGGTTTGGGAGGAAGCTCTGTCTGGGCCATTGTGGAGTTTGCCTTTCACTTTGCCATGAGACTTGTAAGCAGAGGACTGACATAGTCTGACTTTGATTTTTAAAGGCGCATTCTAGTTGCTGTAGCAATAAGAGGACGAGTGGGAGGAGGCGGGGGGTGGTGAAAGCAGAGAAACCTGTCAGGAGCCAGTTACTACTAAGTCCGATAAGGCATGGTGGTAGGTTGGACCAACCATGTTCCTACCTCAGGGCCTTCGCCCTTTCTGTTCTCTCTGTCTGAGAAGCTCTTCCCCCGCATATTCACATTCTCATGCCCCCCACCTCTGACAGCTGCTTTCAGGTCATGTGGTAGCCCTCACAAGCTGTGTCCGTCACATTGTCTGTCCCCTACCTAAACCATGGTTTTACACTTACCACTGTTTGCCATAGTTTACATTTTATTTATTTATTCATGACCTTTTTCCCCCTGACAAAGGTAAACATGAAAGAACAAGGATTCCTCTCTGTTTTGTTCATTGCTGTGTACCTACCGCCCAGCAGAATGCCTGCACGGAGGAGGTGCTAGATGAGTATTTGTTGAACGAATTCGGGAAGGAAATTCCTCGGAGCTCATTCTCACCAACGCCAGCTTGGTGTTAGTGAGAGAATGGCCGTGCTGGTGGTTTTTCCTCGCCGTATCTTCCCTTTGGCAGAGATGTGACACGTCAGGCCTCAGGTGTTTTCCTCTGAAATGTGTCACTAAGCCTCGGAGTGCCTCTCAGTGCCGGGGGCGGCAGGCAGCCTCGCCTGTGGTTGGTGTCAGTCTCTGCATCTTTTTTTAGTCACGTTGCTCACGCTCTTCAGAATCCTCTAGCTTAAACTCTTGAGTAACTCTGGACATTGGAGTTAGCTGGCAACTTGAGAACCAGATGAAGGATACTGCCAATAGCATGCCTTCTGTGCTTGGCATCTAATTCTGGCACTTGTTTTAGCAGGTTTGATTGCATAACGCAGCCATTGGCTACAAAAAGTGACCCCATCTCTGGGAGGGAGAGGGATATGGAGGCGCAAGATGGAAGCTGTTCTGGAGATTCAGAGGGTGCCCTCGCGTTCTTGTTTTTAAAAATAGGCCTGCGTTTCTAATGCCCTCGGGTTATTCCCCTGGGATGTGACTCCCTTTGGGGAGATGGCGTGATGCCATTGTTTGTGATCTCTTCTTACTGAGTCTTTTATGTTTTTCATGCCCGAATGCCATGTTTTGCAATATTTTATCTGCAATGAAATTGGTATCAATTAAGTACACCCTAACCTGTTTTCTCACTTTTCCCTAAGTAGAGATACTCGCGCATACATATATTTCTCCTGCTGTTTAGAACTTCTCATATGTTATTACTGAAAATAGCACTCATAGTTGACGTACATCCAAAATAAAAACAAGGACTTAGTAGATTTAGACATTATGGTCTTGTGTGGGCCAAAAATGATGCCTTTTGAGAACCCTCATTTCTGGAGGGAAGACTTGACAATTGTGTTGTTTTTCATGTGCTGTCAGTGACAAGAGCAACCCACCAAGAGTCAGGACAGTTGTTCTCGCCCTCAGTAGAGGCATGACCTTGGGCGAGTCACTTGGAGAAGAGGGAGGCACAGAGTGTTGAGCCAGATGATTTACAGAGGCTTCGCCGCCGTGAAAGTACAGCCGTTATTTGCACAGGTCCTTGGCTGTGTCTCTTTGAAGCATTCAGAGTTAATGAGCTTTAACAGGAGCCCTCTGACCACAGGGAGATGGCTCATCTGGAGGGGCAGGTGCCAGCCCCTTCTCCCAGGGCAGAAGACCCGCTCCCCACTGAAAGCCCTGAATAGTGACGTCACTGATCATTGATGCTGCGTAATTGGTGCTGTTGCCAGTGGTCAGATGCTAGGCTTACCAAATAATAGAGCTGCGGGAACCCCGAAGGTATTGGCTAGCCCAGTTATGGCCCCCAAGCCCCTAAGAATCTACAGAGCAGTGGGGCTCAGTCCGTGAGCCAATTTTAGTATTGGAAACCCCTCATGGTAATTCTGCATTTGAGGCAACAGTATTGCAGGGTTAATCAAAAATCATGGGAGCGTGAGGTTACTCTGCTTTGGGCTAGAGATATAAATATGAAAATAACCCCATTATTCTAGTACCTGCTCTTGGTTAGGCAAAAATCTTTCAAAAACAAAATCAGCAGCTGTGTTGTTCGGCTTATAAGCCACTGGCCACCCACAGCAGTCCTCACAGCAGATCTCAAAACAGAAATAGCCAATATAATTTTCATGTCAGTCACGTATTTAAATAATATTTAGATATAGGTTAAATAAAATATTTTATTAAAAGTAATGTCAACTGTTTGTGTTTGCTCTGGCGACTAACATGATGATTCAAATTATGTTATGTGGTTTCCACTGTGTCTCTATTGGAAGTGCTGGTCTCTACAGAGATCTCTTGGAGATGAAAAGGCAAGGGCTGCTGCTTCATCTTGCAATGAGCAAAGTGACATCAGAGAGGTTAGGACACCTGTTCAAGGTCCCAGAGTGAGTTGGCAGCTGAGTCAGGATTGAGCTGGTTCGTTTTCCATTACCAAAAACAACCACGTGTTTACCTGCGGCGTTCAACTTGCTGCTTAGAATAAAAGCCAGAACTCCCATACAGATTAACCAGCCAGTTTTCAAACATGAGTTCCTCAAGTTGTGTCCACTCCAGCATCAAATCCAAGCAGAAACAGTCCATGGAGGTGGTTCACAGGTGTCTGACCTGTGGTAAGTTTATGGGGACAACACCTGAGAGGAGAAATCAAGCATTGGCCAAAAATGAACAACGATATAAAAATACAAAAATAAAAATGGAAAAAAAGAAGAGAAAAGGCTTCCTTTAAAAGACTCTGGTGAGAAATCTCAGCTTTCATTCTTGAGTCGATTTCTTTCAGACCAACACCCTGGCGTGGAACATTAATTGCTGAAGAAAACCACAATGAAAAAACATCGACAGAGAGTCCAGCCCTCATTCATCATGCTTTCCCCTGCAACACAGCAGGAATCTCTTCAACAAATAGCCATTAAAAGATTAAGGTTGACCAAGAATAAAGTGTTTCTTGGTCTCCAGGCAGTTCATTGGACATCGTTTCCCCAAGATTGGGGACCCCAATGACAGAATCCACCTCGGCACTGTGTTCATATCATGTTATTAGTCTTAAAATTTTTTAAAGGTATTTTTTTTAAAAATCTTGAACTCATGAGACTTTAATGTGGTTAATAGTCATAATAACATTTTGCCCACAAACGGGATCTTTCCTTCTCCACGGTGTATCACCAAAACCAACAATTCTATCATTTAAAAAATTGCAAAATGTGGTCTCTATAGTATAGCGATACCGAGAGCCTTTGAGGGATGGGACGGTGAGGAAACTTAGCATCCAGAGCACTTGTTTGTTGGTCTCATCTCCTGAGCCATCATTTCTGCTCTGATAACTTTATTCAGCCTTTACGGTTATCGATATTGTTACTTAGAGAGTGTTAAGTAGCTAACCATTCTACAAGGTCATTACTAGATTGTCCATGCCCCCCCACCACCACCCACTGGCCCTGCTCACCAGAGGGCACACTTTGAAGCCTTCCAACCACTTAGTTCAGTTTTCAAATCCCACGCTTATTGACTACTAGTTTAATTGTGGACATTATTTCCTGTTAGCTCATTATGGAAGATAATAGTCTGCCCCTTTGGCCCGCATCCCCACCCTATCATGGAAACCTCCTGAAATCATTTTGGTTAGATCACTGTTTGGTTGTTTAGATACTTTGATTATATAAATGAGTCACGTTTTCTATTAAAATTGCTTTCCCTTTCCTATAAGTTTTCGTTTCCCCGAGAGTTAGTAACTACGGTGTTTCTGCTCTATCCTCACCGCTTTAGATTTGTAAATGTTATCACTCAGGTTCTCTGCCTCACCGTCCTCTGTTGTTCATGTGCGGTAGGAGCTGCAGACCCTGAAGCGGGGCCCCCCAACCCCCGCCAGCTCCAGTCTCAGCTTTTGTTGTCCAGCTGCCATCCGGGCCTTTCACTTTACCTCTCCTTTGAGTTTCATTCCATTTCCTGAATTCCATGCTTTTCCCCATTTTACTGTTTTCTGTGGGTTGGGGGTGAAAGGGACGTATATGATTGGGGGGAAGTGACTTTTTGAGACATTGCATGTCTAAACATAACCTATTCTCTCCCCATACTTGATAGTTGGATTTGATAATTTGAGTAAGCAATTCTAGACAGGAAATAACTTTCCCCAGAATTATGAAGTCATCACTCTCTAGTATTGTCTTTCAGTGCTACTGTTGAGAAGGCAACTGTCCTGATTGCTAATCCTTTGTGTATAATAGTTTTTGTTTGCTTATTTGTCCTCTGGGGATAGTTTTATCTTCCAGGTTCTAAAATGTCACTGGATGTGGGTCTGGGTTAACCATTCATGCCATTCCAGCCTGGACATTCACTTGTTTGGGGTCTGGGAAATTTCCTCCCATTTTCTCAATTCTTTCCCTAGAATTTCCATCTTAAGGGTGTTGGTCCTATGCTTTTTTCTCTTCAGTTTTGCTTATGCATATATTTTGAGCTTCTCTTTGGGAGGGTCTCCAACTTTATTTCCAGTATTTCTATTGAGTTTTTATTCCTGGCATCTTACCTATAACATTCATGTGTTCCTCTCTTTCTCGAATTGTTCCTCACGCAACATCTTGTTCTTGTTTCATAGTCACAGTTTCTTGTTTTATTTAAGGATAAGAATCATTTTTTTCCAGCATTATCTTTTTCTCCAGTTGACATTTTCTTGTGGTTTTGTTGTCTTCCTTTGCTCTCTGCCTTTTCTGTGGTGATCTCTGCTTGTCTGTTCATGTTTAAGACTTGACAGAGCACTGCAGCAGTGAGTGGGAGCACTACGGCGGTGGGTGGGAACATTATGGCAGTGGGTGGGTGCGCTCCGGCAGTGAGTGGGAGTACTGTGGCAGTGGGTGGAGCATTACGGCAGTGAGTGGATCTTGCCCACAGGGCTGTTTCATTGAGATCCTTTTGGGGGGAATAACTTCAGGTCTTTTGTCTTTGGTTACTTGGACTTCCCAGAAATGGTTGACTCTTCCAAGTACCCACTCTGGGAGTTATTGGTCTGGCTGCCAGCTGCCTGGGAGTGTGGTGGGGGAGGGCTGAAGGGGGCCAGCGTGGTCACCATAGACACATCCTTTTAATCCTCCATATATAACCTTTCAATTAATTCCACCTAGTTATTGATGTTTTGGTGGGCCCCTGTGTTTTGCTTTCTCCAGGTCGCAAACATCCATCTTCTGCCCAGAGTGGGGAAAGTATTGGAGGCGGGGAGGAAGGAACAGTGACTTGACTTTTCAGATTTTCCCATGTAACTAGTGCCACTAATTCCCAAGGCTTTTTAGATGTTCTTCACTGTAAATCTAGTTATTTCACAGCTTTCCTTCACTCGAGTTTAGAATTCCACTTTCTTGGTTTTGCTAAGTAAATTATCACTAGTTCATCTGCTTTCACATTTCTGGTTTGTTTTTCTTCTTCATCTCCCCCTCCTGCTCCCCTTCTCCTTCCTTCTTCTTATCTCCTCTCCTGGTGGTGTTGTCCTTGTGCCTTCTTAAAAATCTTCTTGCTGTTATTTTAAAGGAGTTTGGGGAAAGAGAGCAGAGTTAAAATTAACTTCCTCAAACTCTGATGGATGTTGACAATCTCTCTACCACAGGGAAGTGTCTAAAATATATGTGTCCTTGTAGATGTTAAACTGGAGCTTCTCAGGAGGAAAATTCTTTGTCAGTTGAAGTTATGATTGCCAGTGATGACATTTTTTACCTTTAGACAAGTACAGCATCACCTGTGTAAATTCAAGCTAAAGGACAGGTAGCTGTATCTTTGCATTCTGGTGCCCTGTAGCAGAAAACAAGTCTGCCTCCTTTGTTATTAGAAATCTATGGAAGAATCTGCATAGTTAGCCAGATTTTTGTTTTTACAGCAATGTCCTTTAATTCAATAAAAATATATGAATTAATTTTAAGCTTGTTAATATTTCTAAAATCCCAAGAACCATAACTGGCACACAGCACTGTGTCTGTATTAACTGTCATTGTTATTGCCTGTACTTTTGACATCAACATTTTCCAGGTGTTATAGCAAGCTCAGGTCCTCAAACCCAGCTGTGCGAGAATTTTACTGGACCACCTTTTTCAAAAGATTCCATTCCCACCTCAGACTTACTTAAAATGTTCAGGGGTGGGTTTCAACATACGGCTCCAGTTTTCTGGGGAAGAGATAAGTGAGATATTTCGAGAACCACTTGAGGTGGGGGGACATTTGCCACATCACTGATAGAAATTGCTGTGTAGATAGTCCTTTAAGAAGGAAGCAAGATGAAACCAAACAGTCATGCCTGAGAGCTGAGACTTAAAGCAGGGTGTATGGCCATGGAACATAGATATACACAAATGTATGCTTTATATATTCACACACACACACACCGCAGAGAGTAAATACACACTGTAAATGCGACGTGCATAGATCCTGGAAACCAAGGCATTAGCCCTCGCCCCCCTATACTCAATATTAACTAGCAGCTCATTCCCCTTCTGGCCCCTTTAGATCATAACTGACCCCACAGAAGAATTAGCAGAGGCAGTTCATGCAGATGGATGTGCATTTACCCTGCTCTGGAAAGTATTGGCCAGAGTCAGCTAAACCTTACTTTTATTTATTGTTTGGTAAATTGCTCTTTATTGGGGTAAATAATTTGCATGTTGTAAACTTTGACTTACAACACTGTATTGATTTAGGAGGACAGGGTTCCACCTCAGCACACGTCGGATGCCTGACATCACCGCTGCCAGAGCCCCATAACCTCCACTCTGGGGCATTGACTGAGACCAAATCCACACCCCCAAAGGGAACCTGCAGATACCGAGACAGATTACATTTCAATTAATGCTTGTTCAGATTCAGGTGTCTTATGCTCATGGGGTTCAGTTTTCATTCAGCTATGTAAAATGAAACAACCCTTACTTGGGACTGAGCTCAGGGAGAGAAGGGGGAGGAAATAAAAAAGCATTATGTGTTATTTCCACGTGACTCCGAAGGATCTAAATGGTTATTTTATTTGAGAATTAATCGCCACCCTTTGTTTAACGAAAACAGTCTGTGTTTGGCGGAATAATTTATAGATCAATAGAATCAGAGAATTCTATATTATATAATTATAGAATAATTAATGGCAATCACAGTCGGGGTGGAGGGGGCGGAGCGGGAGAAGCAACATGCAAATCTGCAGAATAAGCAAACTCACATCCAGTCATGTTTTCTCATAAAAATTTGAATGCTTGAGTCTAAGGGATGTTACTTTATTGTGTTTAAAGACTGATCTTCAAATTCTCTCTCTCTGCTAGTGTGGAACGACGAGCGTGACAACACCATTTCCGGTCGGTAAATAACACTGATAACTTAACACTTGACTCGTGCCAGACCCTGTTGAGCACCTTACATCTGCTCCCTTGTCTAATCCTCACCGCAACCCTTTGAGAAGGTTCCATGAGTTTGGAGAAACTGAGTCACGGGGGGCTAACTTGGCAGTCATTGTGAGCTCCTCTAGCAAGTTTGGGGGCTTCACTTAACCACTTTGCGTACTGCTTGCACAGAGGCCCTTACAGTATGGGCTGGGCACATAAGGCTATGGGTTATTTAGAAATAAGCCAAAGGGCTCCAACACAGGCTTACTCTTCCTTTCACACACTGGCTCATTCCAAACCAACTGAAACCCTCCTGGGGGTGATGAGAAGGGAGTTTCAAAATACTCAAGCTTCAAAATACTCAAGGAACTAGCTCAAGGTCACTGAGGCAGCCTGGATTCATTCCAAGCTGGATTCCACAGCCAGGAGGACACCTCTCTTCTAACACCCCCTTTGCGCTGTTTTGCCTCTGGGGGCGGGAGAGAAGGCCGGGGTGAGCAGGTACCTTCGCTCGGTGACCTTGTGTGGTGCCGTGTGACTTACGTCTCCTGCCCTGGGCACAAACCTGGCCACCTGGCACAGGTCACCCAGGCTGGAAGGTGGCGTCTCCTTTTGTGCCCGAAACAAACCACTCCTTGGCACTGGCACCAAGGACTCTGCCCACCGACCTGGGCAGGGTAGGGGGAGTGAAATTTTTCTTCTCCCTTTTCCTTTTTTCCCTCCATCAGAAAGCTATGGATGTTGCACTTACCCAGGGAAATCTAGAATAAATACCATGAGAAAATGGCCCCTCTGGAAGGCGACTTGTTCCCCTGCTGTTTGTCACTGTGAAAAGCTCAGCAACTGGGCAGCTGGATGGGTATAAATATAGCCCACGGCACTGACGCCCGCTGAATCCTGCTTTCTTAGAAGCACAATGGGAACCCACGGAAGTCAGCAAAGGACCAGTAAAGCCCAGTCAATCAATCAGCCTCCCTCCTCCTTCCCTCTCTCTCCATCCCGGACCTCAGTGTGGGTGTGAGGATAGAAGCTGCTCTAAGAGCGCACTTAAAATAGCTCTTGGCACTGGGCGCTGGCTAAGCTCAAAGGCAAGGAAGATGCTCGCTGTGCAGCCGGCCCCTGCCTGACCCTGGAGCCCAGGACTGTTTTGACCATTCCTGGCCCGGGAGCTCCGCAGTGTGTTCTTTCTCAGCCCAGCTGCTCGGGCACAGGCAAGTCTCATAGTGTGAGCTTCGGGCGTTTGGCGCCTCGCTGCTGCCTCCATACTCAAATATCTTATTCTAACCAGACTCAGCTGTCTAGAGCCTGGGGATTAAAAATAGCATCCCAGTGCTGGCTGTGGAATGAAAGGGGAGCCAGTCCGTGCGCGAGAGGTCAGCTTTACTCAATGCACCTGACTCAGACCTGTGGGCTCCATTGCACCTAAATGTTTCATCTCTTGAGGTTATTTTCATTGTGTGCTCTATACCATTGCCCCCTTCCTTTTTTCAAACGGTTGTGCATGATGAAACGATCGTCTTAGATTTGTGGGCATCTGTATCATTAGGAGTCTGGATTCTGGCAGGAGAAAGTCATTATTTTACTTAGTGGTTCCCAGAAACAAATTGCATCTGGTTATCTTGCCATGCAGACATCAAATGGCATTTGCTCTCGATGCGTACATTTATGTGCTTTCTCTTTCCCGTTTGGTGGTAAAGACTTCAAGGAAAAGAACCATGTCTTCTACTTTCACTGTCCACAAAACACCATCATCTTGCTGTGTTTTGTGACTATTGACCAAAACAACCTTCCTTTATCGGCCCTGGCGCTCCTCTAGAAAATGGCACACGTGCTTCTGTCCAACACCCCATCGTTCCAGGTCTGGTGTGGCCCGGTGGTCTAAGAGGACTCGGTGTACGTTTTTCATTGTTTCATCGGATCTGAGCTGTGTCTCTGCATTTTTTTTTTTTAATCTCTAAAATTGCTTCCTTCAAATTGAACCTCAGAGCATAACATTGTAAAAATAAAGCAGGAGCAGATAAAGCCGAATATATTTAAGATAGGCGTTTAAACACAGGTCAGTTAGAGAAGGACCTGAGGTTGAAAAGTAGGGGCTCCCTCAGTCCCCTGCTGGCCAGAGCGCCCCAGCCCAGGGCCTTTCTACTCCAATTCCCTGGCTTGGACCCGGTGCCCTGTTAGCAGAGGCGCACCAGCTGTTCCCGCCTGGGTAGTGACTGTGGAGGAGGCGCCCTCTCTGAGGAAATCAGGCCACCACATGCAACAGTCACAGTGCCAAAGTGAACATCTTGAGTTACCATCGGGAGCCACTGCTGATGGCACAGAGTTTTCAGGGTTGGTTTCCTCAAAACCATCCACCTAATCCCAAGACTCAGTGTCAGCCTGCAGGGCTTCTGTCCATTCGTTTCAGCTACGTCTCTAACCTGTAAATGGACCCGTATTCTAGAGGACAAGGCACAGTTTCCTGATATCTGTCAAAAGGAAATATTGCGCGGTGGGTAAGAACATTTGGACTTTGGCTCAGCCACATTCCACTTCCAAGGAACTTGGAAAGTGACTTAGCTTCTCTCAAGACCTAAAGAATTGGATTCATAATAATAGCATTGTTCTAAGGAATAAATTAGAACATAATGTGAAACAGTACAGCGTCTGGCACATTGTAAGGACTCAAATGTTAGCTAAGATAGGAAGAGGCGCCCACCCTTATCTGTTATCTCAACTTCAAAAGCCTAGAAAAATAACTTGGTAAATTTGATCCAAGTGGCCACGAAGTCCCTTCCTTCAACCGATGTTGTTCAAATGACCTTGGCTACATTCTTGAGATTTTTCCCTTTGCCTCTGAACGAAGCATCCACTTTAGGCAGCTCTGCTGCCAGTTCAGCTTCTGCCATGCAGAGACAGACAGTGCGGTGAGATTCCTGTAAAAGGACCCGTTGGGACGCCTTCCAGACAAGAGGACCGATTGAGTTGGGGCCCTTACATACGTACCACTGAGGAAAAGGGAGAGCACGTTACACTAAATCATCCTCTGGTCCTTGACCAGGGTTCACCTTCCCTGTCCCATGCCATATTCCTCCTTGCCCCATCATGTACCAGCCCGATGATGTGTTTGATATCATTTAGCCCTCCCGACAGCCATCAGCTGGATGGTGTTATCTATAGTAGTAGATGCAGAAGCTGAGGCTCCATGAGCTAAGAGACCCTGTCCAGAGCCATGAAGCTCATATATATGACAGTGGGTATTTGAGCCCCAGCCCCCTTAATGATGCCCAACCCATTGAAGTAGGATTAAAACAGTGGAAGCAATTGTTTATGGCAGTAGAGATACAGTTGGAAAGCTGGCACTTTGTCTTGTCTGTTTCTTCCATTGAAAGTAGGGCTCCTACGTGTTTGTCTCTGCCTGGAACCCATCAAGGGCATGGCTGGGACGTCCTCCTTTTGTTTTAAGAAATTGAATAGCATGGAGGGACTATTTTTTTTAATTGAAGTTAACATTGGTTTATAGTACTATAAAAGTTTTCAAAACTCGACAAATGTATGCAACTCACTATGCCCCCCTCCAAAGTTAATTCCCTCTGCCTATTGATTCCACCCACACCCCTCATCTCCTCTGTGAACCACTGTAATGTGATCAGAATCTCAAGGTTTTGTTTGTTTGCTTGCTTGCTATTGTCTGCTTTCTTTATATTCCATATATGAATGAGGTCGTGGTATTTGCCATTTCTCTTCTGACTCAGAATAATGCCCTCAAAGTCCATTCCCATTGTCACAAATGACAAAATTTTACCTTTTTTATAGCTGAGTAGTATTCCACTGTGTACATATACATCTTTTTGATCTGGTCATCTGTTGGAGGACACTTAGGTTGTTTCCATAGTTTGATTATTGTGAATAATGCTGCAGTTGGTATAAGGGTAGTCACAACTTTGCAAATTGTTTTCATATTCTTCTAATAAATACTAAAGTATAATTCTGGATGTCCTTTAGTCAATGAAACACCCTTTGTCTCCTGCCAAGAACCTGAAAATAGCTGGTTGGTCCTTGCTTATAATGTTCCTAACAAATCCAAACCACACCATATACAAAGTTCAATTTTTGACAAGCCGTTCATCCTTGTTAACTGTTATTTTATTCATACAGTATGCCCAACCCTAGTCCGGGTACTGGGAACACAAATGAAGGAATACTCTCGTAAAATTCAGAGTTCCCAAACCTCAGCAGTATCCACCAAGCCAGGGCACCTGGGAAAGTTTCAGTGTCCGATAACGGGAGGGAGGCCAGGAGCACTTGTCGCTGGTGGGTGTGGGAAGGATTCAGACTGTGGTAGTAGGGAACCAGGGTCTAACATTAAATCTGGAAGTGTGATTCAAGGAGCAGACAGCAGAAACCCAACTATGGCACTGGGATTCGGTCATTGAATTTCTGTCCTGGAGAAGGACTAGAAGATAGATGTGGGTGGGACACAAAAATAAGGCATTTTGGAGGCAAAGACTTTTCTTTTCAATACAAGTGACAGTGCCAGGCCACAATAAAGCCAGCAGTGAAGGCGACTCTATACTGATTCCCTGAATAGCTGGTCTTAAGCTTCCCCTTAAAAAGGGCAGAATGGCCTGGAATCTGAGGGGGTTGGGGGCAGGGGAGCTGAACTTTCAGAGAGGGGGTTAAGTAAAAGCAGTTGGAAGGGTTCTAAGACTGCAGGGGGCAGACAGCTACTCAAACCTCCCCTCTCCCTACCAGAGAATGGATATTCCACATTCCACGTTGACTTGGTTTGAAGGAAAGGGTTTCGATTCTGTGTGCAGATGAAGTTATTACAAGACTGCTAGAATGCTTACGATAGAAGATAGTTTTGTGTGGACTGTTTGCTTATTTATTTACAGTAGAAACAAAAGAAAATACCCAGTAGTGTTTTTTACCACACAAGGATCAGATTTCAGATTATCTTTCCAACAAATACCTATTGACTGTTCATATGTTCCAGGCACAGTATTTGTCCTGTGATTCTAAAGACAAATAAGGTTTTACCCTCAATGAACTTGTCATCTCTGATGGAAAGCAGATAACACCAAACAAATTAGAATATAGGGTGATCAGGAGTGGGTTTCATGGTGCATGTCCTCAGAGGAGAAGTGATGCCTTGGGGAAGGAGAATGTGTTTAAGGTCAGTCATGAAGGAAAGTCAAAGTAGATTCTGAGGAAGGCAAAGAGAACTGAAAATGTATGATCTAGAAACTACCAGAAGCTGGTGGCCAGAGTGAAAAGAGCGGTGGAAAATAAAACTGGAAAATAGGCGTGAAGGGACTGCTGTGCTAAGCTGAAGAATTAGATTTCGCCCGAAACCTGTGGGCACCACTGAAGGATTTTAGGCCAAGAAGTGAGGTGCTCCTTTTTGTGTTTCGAGAGAATACTTAGGGAACCATGTGGAGATGGATTATAGGCCCTTGTCAGAAAGGTCAAGTAGGAGGGGAAATGATACTGGTGAAGGAGAGTGCTTGAATTATCTCATACGGCCGATTGTAGCTTCCGAAGGTGTAGACTCAACTCCAGGGAAACAACGCAAATATGAAATACTGGCTTATGAGCCACTTAGGAGAGGATTGACTGGCCCCTCAAAGTGGAAGGGATCGAAATGATTCAGTAATGTGGAGAGAAGTTTATGGAGAGCTCCTATGAAAGGAAATCACAAAAAAGTTTCAAGTTGAAATCACTTTGTAGCCTTGAAATTTACGAGGACCAAAATTTTACAAGAGTAAAGTTTATGAAATGCTTTGAAGTGGCCCCCAACCACCCCCTCCCAAGCCCACACACCTTCACACAGAGCTACAAATAAAACTCAAACCTGGCCAGGCTGTGTGAGCAGCATGCCTATTCTCACAAGTCCATTTTGCTGGTATTTGTTTTCTTTTGAGATAGGAGTTAATTCAGTCACACTTTTTCTCCTAACAAGAACTGCATTTTTTTCAGAGGTAGCTTTCCCTTCAACCGTTTCTTGTTGTTCTTACCCAAGACCCCCTATCTGCCAAAACAAATGTATGTGAGTGATAAACGCTGAGAGGAATGTCTGTTGGACCACAGGAAATTTCCTGTTCAGGAAGAGATCTCGGGAACTTCCTGTGGAGGAGTGCATTGTGGGACTCTTGGCTGTAGGCCGTTGACCACAGCTGCAATTAACTAAAGGCAGTGGGGGAGGGAAGAGGAAGAAGAGGAGACAGCTACCCACAGACCTATTCATCCCTGTAGCCTGAGGAGAGAATGGGCTAGCACAGCTCCAACATTTTCCCGGTGAACTCAATGTCTTGGTGACCAGGCCCAGCCTCCTTTATCACCACCCACCCTTTACAGCATCCCAGATGCTTCCTAAAAACAAGTGCTGTCACGTCATGCATGTATGTCCTTCCATCCCCCAGTCCCTGGTAAGCCAGCTTGAAGGGTCACCCCGTCTGGAGCCCCACCAACTGCTGGGAAGCCTGTGATTAACCTCAGGGCCACTCATGGCTACTGGTGTCCAGGACTTGAAATGAGAGATCTCTTTCCATTCTGAGTTCAGTGTGGAGGAGAGAGGAAGAGAAACTAGTTCTATCGCTTACCTCCATTTGACTGAGAAAGCATGGAACGTTACTGAATTCTAATGAAAGATTGGACTGATAGACCCCCTGCATGAGCACATTCAAACCCAACAGGAGACCAGCATTCTTGTTCTCCTGGGTCACTCAGGCGTGGGGTCGTCCTTGACGCTTCAGCACGAAGCTTCTCGGTCCCTGAGTGGGTGGCCTGGCAGAGCTGGCTTCCACTCTGCAAAGAAGTTTCTGGGGCGCTGTAGTAGGGAGATAAGATGGCAGGGCTAGAGCTTCGAGACGGGAATGGGCAAAGGGTCGTGGCTTGCTATGTGACCTCCTCTAGCTGTGACAAGACACTCTCTCTCACCGTATGTCAGCTTCTTTGTCTAACCTGAGGAATGAGATAATTCTCGCCTCTCAGGGTTGGTGTGAAGATTCAGTCAGGTAATGGACCGAAAAATGCCAACCCAAAGTGACATGGCCTGTGTATTTTCCCTAAGTCTGTCATCAGGATGAATTAGAACGTCGCTTAGGTGTAGCTTTATCTAGCATCAGAGGAAAAGCTTGGAGGTCCCTTTCCCCCTCTGCTTCTGTGATTGGTATTGAAGGGAGTGTTTTCTTCTCTGCATCCCGGTACCTGTTACTTCACAGCCTTCACACGCTATTTTTTTTTTAAAGATTTATTTATTTATGCATACAAGCTGGGGTACAGGCCAGAGGCATGGGGCGGCGAGAGGGTTCACCAGAGAAAGAGTGGGGAGCAGAACAGGCAGATCAGAAATTCACTGCTATGGGGAGCAGCAGGCGAGGCAGGAGAGGTCTGCTGCGCCATGTGGGATTCTCCCTGGCTGGGCGTCGAACTCGCATCGTGCACTGCCGACAGCTCCACAGCGCAGCGCTCAACTGCTGCGCCATCAGGGAGGCCCCCTCACACGCTATTTTAATGAGCCCTTTTCTGAAAGGCCAGGACTGAGTCTCAGTTTCAGAGTCACAGTCACAACTTAGAGTAGCAGGTTGTGTCTGACTGTACATGTCAGTTTGGGGATCTCCAGTGAGGGGCGGGCAGGGGAATGGAGTGGCCATCTAAGAACCAAAAATGAGCCCAGGCCATTTTCTAGGACACACAGAACTACCTGTTCTCTGCCTCTCCAGCCTCACACCTTCCTGCCTCTATCTGCCCGAAAGACACACTCGTGTTCCTGTTCAGGGCTGAGGGCTAAACATGACTTTATCACTGTGTGTGCACAACCTCTGCTAGCGCGGGACTCCTTGGGGCCAGGGGCCCTGTCTGCCCCGTGGCCTGTACTTACTAAGTGCGTGTAAAATTGAATCCACTTGATCTTAGGGGAAGGCTTCCAGGGAGGCCTTTAACATGTGACTTAGAGAACACTCGTTAGGTCATGTAGCACTGTTCTGACCAGGTTGGGTGTTCGTGATTATTACTAAGGGTGTGTGCTCTGGGGATTGTGTGTGCGTGAACATTCCTTGTCATTTGCTCTATATGCTCCATCGGCACATTCTTGACTTTGCATTTTCATGAGCTCCATTTCTTCAGAAATTAGTTCCTCCTCCTCCTCCTGCTCTCCTTCCTCCTCCTCTTCCTCCTGTTTGCCACTTTCCTGCTCTAGAAACTTAAGATACAGGCCAGTTGTTGCAAGAGATCTGTATATGAAAGTCAGATGTTGGCCCCTGATAAAGTGAGTCCCCAGGATTGTCTTAAAAAATGAGACTCAAGGGCCTCCCTGGTGGTGCAAGGGGTTAAGTCTCAGCCTATGAAGCTATCAGCAGCCACTGCAGCAAGAGTTCAGACCCAGCCAGAGAGATTCCCACATGGCGCAGCAGACCTCTCCTGCCTCGCCTGCTGCTCCCCTCAGCAGTGCTCTTCAGTAGATCCACCTGTTCTGCTTCCCCCTCTGTCTCTGGTGAATCTTCTCACCCCTCACACCTCTGGCCTGCACCCCAGCTCTTGTATGCGTAAATAAATAATCTTTAAAAAAAATGAGACTCAAGTTTTAAAACATCCTTAAAGACTATGGGACCAAGTGTTCACCTGAAATAATGAAAAAGCTAGAGCGTTTTGAATGTTGAGCAGCTTTCTAGAGAGTATTAGGTTTAGTCTCCCCTCTGAAGTCATGTTATTTAAATACAAGCAGAATTACAGGTGAAATGCAAAGTGAGCCGTGTCCGTTCAAAAGTTGCCTTTGCTCCCATGTGATCTGCTGTACATTATTCTGACTCCCAGCACCAAAATGCAAAGTATGTAAACAGAGAACCATAAATTCACTGGAAGAGTACAAAATATTTTGACCTCTCAACTGACCTAGCTGACCTTTCTTTTTAAGACTCTGACCTTGGCCTCTAGAAGAAAAAAAGCAAGAAAAAATGTTCTCTGATTTAATTCAACTCTCTGGCAGTGGTTTAGAACAATTTGGCCAATTTCCTACATTTTGAAAATGTCTCCTAGGGTTGGAGAAGTGAAAGCTTTTGTCGAGTAACTTGATGTAACCAAAACTTGTAGATGAGCAGAGTGCTCCCTTCATGGCTTGTGCTCTGTGCTCAGCTCAGAGCCTTGGCAAAGACGAGGAACCAGAATGCACCCCCCACCGCACCCCCAGAGATAGACTTCGCTCTGCAGTGGCTGATGTACAGTCACCCAGGCATTTGCTGTGCTGATAGTATGCTTATGGCGAAGCTAGCACCCTCTCCTATTTAAATGACATCTTACAGTTCCTTCGTATTCATGCAGTGCAGCGATCTGTCTCATTTTACCATCACGGTACTGCTCATGTAGATGAGAAAACAGACTCAGAGAGCTAGAGGGTAACGGTCGACCAGCAGACCACACACTCACATTACAACTTCTCTTTCCAAGCTCAGTCTAGCCCAGGGTGAGCTAGCTGCTGGCAGGGGGAGAAAGCCAACATGTGCCATTAGTAGGCAAGTTTCTGACAAATTCAAGGCCAAGGGAAGTCAAATAACTACTTTGTTTCCTCCATTTCTTCCCAGGTTACCCACCCTGGACCACCTGCTGCCTTCCCACCCTGTTCACGCCCACTCCCTTCTGCCCTCGCTGCTTCAACTGCCTCTGTCTTCTGGGGGTTGGGGGGATCTGAGGAACTCCTTGTTTGTGCAGTAAAGCCTTCCTCACAGGAAATTTCCTGTGATGGAAACTCTGGGGAAACTTCCTGTTGGTTAGGTCACTGCAGGGGGCTGATAACATGAACCACTTAAACCTCCAAACCTCAGCTGCCTAGAAATTGGGATGGTCCTTCCCCCCTTTCTCAAAGCCTGGGAGGGCAGGAAAGCTCATGTGTACAGAAACCTCAAGAGTCTCTCTTGGGTAGCATTTTCTAGAAGCTCAAAGCTACAGCTGTGATCAGCAAGTTCTAGATCAGCCATCATGGTTGAATGGACAGCTTAAATTTCTATTGAGACTGGTAGCTACAGGGACATTCCATCTGGAAGCATTAAAAGGGCTCTGGAAACTATCTCAATGTTCTGGATCTGATTCTCAATGTCATTTAAAATCCACTCCTAGTTGTCTTCAATATTATAGGATTATGAGTTCTACAAACATTTATTTTTAGCTGTCACAAGTGGGTATTTTAATCTTTGTTATTATTGGTAAACATGGTTGACTTTGTGTGGGATTTGGTTCATTTCACCCAAGTGTAAATCATCTGGAGTGTATACTTTAGGACCACCAATAGCACGGAATTCTCTAGTAGTCTTTATAGCCTCTGACCTACTCTGGCCTTCTGGTGGATTTTTTGTGTGTTTTTTGCTAACATCCAGGCAAAGCTAATTGTTCCTAAATCATCCCTTGGGGTTGAACTGAACTTTGAATATCTCCTATGAGAGGATTCTGCAGATTTTCTGCCAGCTCAGAGTTTAAAAGTATGGTGCTCTAATTAGCCTGAATTTTCTCCTCTGACCTGTAGACCTATTACTACTTGCCCTACCCTTGAGTATAATAGTTGACCCCCTGTCCTCTCTATGCTTCCATCTGGGTAGACAGAATGATGTCTCTTTAGCACTTGTTTTGCTCCAGCTAAAATCAGGTTCTCTACAACTTTCTTAATGCCTGCTATCTTCCTGGTTTAGGGCTTAATGTGGCCTGCCTTGCTGAAATTTCTAGATTTAATGGAAGCTTTACCTGTCCCACCTCCCCAAACTTCTGCCACAGACTAGTGTTCTTTCTTGCTCCCTTTATAAGAAATGAACATTTCACTCTCCATGAAGTGGGAGGGTTCCTTGCCTTCTTTTCATGATTTATTTCTAGTTTGATGCCTTTATGATCAGAGAAGATAGTTGGAATGATTTTGATCTTAATGTATCTGTTGTTTGTCTTGTGGCCCAATATGTGATAGATTCTGGAGAATGATCCGCGAGCACTTGAGAAAAATGTATACTCAGATTTTGGGGGATGCAGTATCCTGTAAATGTCTGTGAAGCCTATGAGGTCTGGGTCTCAGTGAAATAACTCAGGAGGAAAAAGAAAAGTATCGGATGGTTTTACTTATAGGAGGAATATAGGGAACCAAATAAGGAATCGGGGGGAAATAATAATAATAACAATAACAAAAAAAACCCACAACAAAGCAAAACAAAAATAAACTAACAACTATAAATCAGACACTCTGCGGGGGGGTGGGGGGGCAGAGGGATCAAAACGAGGGCAGGAAGAGCACACGGGGCTGTGGTGATGGTGGGCAGTGAGCTGGTGATGGAAATTCTAGGGGGTCTACACCTGGGACAAGAAAGCAGACATTGTACCAAAATGAACAATGGTGAATATATATTTATATGTATACACACACACACACACACACACACACACACACAAGAAATGATCACTTCAGCATCAGAAGAAATCAGTGAACTGCACATATTTTCAGGTGGGCTTGTCATTCTGCTCCTGGTTCATGCTGTAAGCTAGAGAAGCGTGACAGGCACTGCAGTTAGCCAGGAAGAACATTCTCGTGTATGAAAAGTCCGCCTGTGAGGCTCCTAGAAGATAGGCCGTTACTCGTCTTCACATACACGGTGTTATTTTTGGCACATCGCTTCAATATATGTTTATTGAATGAGTGGATGCTAAAAGTCAAAAGGAAGCAGATTTGTGGACTTAGTTTTTTTAGCATGTGTAACTTGGTAAGGAACAGCTGTCATTAGGAACTGGATATTGATCTTCAAAATGTTCAAAATGGTGAAGTATCCATGATGTGTGAGGCTGCCTGTGCTATAAAGGCTCAGAAAAATACCCTTGTAAAAATGCCTTAGGATAAACTTAAACTATAGGCAGGTAAAATGCTGATTTCATTCGGGGAACTCAGTCGAAGAAGTTTAAATGTTCTTCAATATGATTTACTTCTGGCTCTATGTTTAATTATATAGTCTAGAATGGGATTAACCACAGCATCTTATAAACAGAGATTGTCATTGTAAACACTATTTAGCACCATCTGTCTACAGAAAAACAATGGCATTATCAGGCCATTATTTTTTTTTAAGAAGTTAATTTAGCTTTTTAATAAAGTTGTATTGATTCAGCAGTGGTTTATAATACTATGTTAGTTTCAGGAGTATGCATTCTTTAAAAATACATCACAGTGATCTCATATCTTTAGATTAAGCCAAGATACCATTATCATCAGAATAGTATATTAAAGAACTACAGGACTGTCTGTCAAAATCCTTCTCTTTTTTTGGATGTCTGGATAATGTATTGGAAGGACCAGTCGTTGGGTTCTCCGAATGAAGTTCTCCCTCTACATTTGCTGTTGTCTTCATTCTTGCAACAGGTAATTTATTGGGTGATTACTGGTTACAGCGGGGTGTGTGTGCATCAGTGACCGAGGCAGATGGGGTCCTTACTTACAGTGTAGTAGGGGAGACAGACACGAAACAAGAAATGACCTGACCATCTATTCCATTTCCCACACAGCAATCAGTGATATGTTGTAAACTATACACCAGATTGTGTTACTGAACTGCTGCAAAACTTCCACTGGTTTCCAGCTACATCTAGAAATATTCTGAGCTCCCATTACAAACTGCCCGGCTCAGTATGATCTGCACCCTCTAAACCCTAAACCCCTCCACCTCATTGGCTATCTACCTTTTGTTCTGCTTACTACTTTCCAGCCATACTGCTTTTCTCGCTATTCTTAGAACTTTCTGACTCTCTTCCTACCTCAGGGCCTTTACACTTGCTGTCCTTCTGGCTATAAAACTGTTCTTCCAGATATTCCCATGGCACTTTCTCTCACCTTATCCAGGTCTCTGCTCAGATATCCTCCTTAGAGAAACTTCCCTGACAGCTCCATTCAAAATGGCTCTTCTTCACGCCCCATCCCATTCCCCTCACCACTCTCCTGCGTAGTACTTCCCTCACCCAATTTATCATTGTTTTAAGTTGGATAGTGATCTTTTTAAGTTGGATGGTGATCCGCACTTGTCTGTTCCAAAAGGCAGTTGGCAACTTTGTATGCAGAGGAAGGGCTTGCTGCCTGAGGGGTCGGTTGGTGGCGTTATCCAATTGGTTGCTGGCTAGTCCGTGGGAGACTGCAGATCTTTTAGAGAGTGAGTTTGTCCCAGAAGAAACCCTGTGGTCTCCTACTTAGAAGAATCTGAACTGGGAGGGAGCTTAAGCTTTCATATGTAGATTTTCACTGAATTCCCTGTGTTGTTCTTATCCTCACTTTCTTCTGGACATGGTGCCCTCTGACTCAACCTGATTCAAGCGAGTATCTGTCCACTCAGCAGGAGGGGATGGAGTAAGTACATACTTACCCAGGTTTTTTATTGGTAGTTTTTTTTAAGTTCTGCTAGAAAAACCAGTTTGATTCCTGTTTGTGTCTCCCTTGCAGGTACGCAAGGTTCAGCAGGTACACTCAGCTGAGTGGAGACCAATTGTCCATCATGGTGTACCTCCCTCTTCTGCCATTGTTTCTTCTCCCATTCCATCTCCTTATGTGTTCTTGCCTTTGTCATTCCTCCTCTGTGGTTCAGTGGGGTCTCTGACAGGAGCAGGGGCAGACCCAGATGTGACTCATTTCTTTCGTTACACTTGAGGGTAACTCCAGGAGGCTTTGAAAGCAAGCTAAGGGGGGATTTGGTCTAGTCTATACATTTAAGAAGAGTCTCCAAAGCTTATAGGAGGAGGGGGAGGGGAATAGTGTGTGTGTGTGTGTGTGTGTGTGTGTGTGTGTGTGTGTGTGTGTGTGAAGGCCCAAAGACTAGAATGAGGAGGAGTTGGTCTTCAAGGACCAACTTTCCCCAGCCTTTCCATTTGCTGGGAAAACCAGAGAGACACATTTCTGAATTGCAAGGGGTGAGGTGGTAAGGTCGAACAAAGCAAAGTCACAGTGAGGATTTCAGTCTTTATCCCAAGGGCAGCAAGCAGCCTGTGTAACCTCACAAGCCTTGATTCTTCTTTTGTGAGCCAGCCAGAATAATTTCTCCTTCATGGAGCTGTGAGCCTTAAATGGCATCCTGACTATACCGGACACTTAAAATTGTCACATTTCTTTGCTGAATTCGATCTTTCGGGACAAGTCACCACAGCCACGCAGTGGAACGCTGTGATCAAAATGTCAAGTGGGGTGCTTAATCTTTGAAATCAAGTGAAAGGTATGAACTTTGAA
This sequence comes from Scalopus aquaticus, assembly GCA_004024925.1. Taxonomy (NCBI): domain Eukaryota; kingdom Metazoa; phylum Chordata; class Mammalia; order Eulipotyphla; family Talpidae; genus Scalopus; species Scalopus aquaticus. Next base: position 66,450 of record PVIJ01008117.1, read on the forward strand.
ACAATTGAGAGGCATTACTCTGGGACCCAAAATTCTAATTAAAGTGATGTTTCGCCACCAGAATAAGGTTGACTTGCAAGATGGTATAAAGGCTAAAGGATAAGAATTTAGAGTATTGCAGCTACACTGAGAAATGAATGCAACATAAAGATTAAGAAGCTTCTCAGTTGTTGGGAACTATAAAGTTAGCAGGCATCAGAGAAAGGGGGAAGGGCTCCTCACCTCTGTCCGGTGTGCCGTGAGCCAGTGGGGAAGCAGTCACCTAAGATCTTCATGGCAGAAAGTTGCCAGCCACGTGCTAAACACTGTAGATGACAGGCAAAAAAAAAATATGAGCAAGGTGACTCTTGCCCTCAAGGAACCTTTCAGCTTTAATATATTGTATTTGAGTTGTAATATATTTATTATTTTAAAGAATTCAGCAGGGAGCTGTAATTTCAGTGTAGGGATAGATCAGAAAGTTTCATAGTCTAAATGTCCAAAGATGGCTGGGGGCGGGGGGGAGTCAAGAGATGTGCTGTACATATCTACACCATGGAATACTACTCAGCTGTGAAGATGGACTCTTGCCATTTGCAAAAACGTGGATCAAATTGGAGGGGATGATACCAATCTCAGTAAGTCAGGAGAAAGACAAATACTAGGTGGTTTGACTCATGTGGAATAGAAAGAAAAAAAGCAAAGGAACAGAAAACAAAACAAAACAAACCCTTGAAATCTGACAGTGGGATTGAGGCTACCAGGGGTGGGGGAGGAGCCAAATGGACTATGGTGAAGGATTATGGGTATTTTGGTGCCGAGGGTGGTGTGGTTAAATATGTCCCTCTAAAACATAAAGTGTTGTAAACCAATGTTACTGCAACAAAATAATTTAAAAACAGCTAAATAAGTTTCAGACCTCTGGGTTTGGTTGGGACCTTCCGAAGAGATGGGGCCCTCTGAAGATGGCTGACACGTGAACACAGTGTTGCTCCTGCCTCTTGCACTTGGCACCAAGGAAGCTGTCAAGCTCAACTCTGAGCTTACCTTTTAGCCTGGGACTCGGCCTTACTTCATGACCTGCTGTTTCTGAAGCTGCGAACATTTCTTAAAGGAAAGCAAAGACTTTTAGTAGTCATTTCATGGTGTCCTCCAAGCCCGGCAGTAAATACAGCTGTCACATTGGTGAATGGTCTAGGGTTTCTAGGCTTTTAAAGATGCAGGCAGATTCTGAGATCCACCAATTTCAGACCGCCAGGAAGTTTAGGCTTTGAGGCCCCTGTACATAGGCAGTGGGGCCCACGCGCGGGAGGTGTGACTGTGTTGCTCTCTACACCTCAGCAGAAGTTACTTTCAGTTGTCAATCGCCCTGGAAACAAGCATCTACTTAAATTTTGGCCTTAAAGAATGTCAAAAATAACTGCACGCTTAGAATAGGTGGATTCTGATAGCATCTTTCAAGCCTCACTTTCTGGGACACACAAGCAGAAATGTAGCATTGTCAGGAAAGTCAGTGGGGTTTAGAAAAGCACAGGCAGATTCACACAGACTCAGTGAAACCTGGTCAGGATCCCAGTTAGGAAGCAGCTTTAGGCAAGAACAGGTGAAGCCTGAGGCTGTAGGGGGACAGGTATGCTGGGAAACCTCAGAAATGAAATTGTTTCCTTCTGAGCCTGTTGAAAGGTGGGTGAGAAGGAAAAGGACGGTCTCGTAATAAAATAATATGTAAATACGAACTAAACACCCACTTTGGGTTTTGCTCATTGTAAGGTAGGGACACATCTTATTTAAGGAGGGAGCTTACGTGAATGCATCTATGTCAGTGAACTGCCTTTCCAGGGAAAAATGTGCTGGGCCAGAGGCGTCTCTGTTACTAGAGCAGTGGCTGTTTGGTTGAGTATTTGATTGACAGCTTTTATTTCCTTTTTAGAAAAAATAATAGATATAGTTGGATTCAAGTCACTTTTCTTTTGCCTCTCCAGTCACACCCTTCTCCCCAGCCCTGGATGTTTTGCAAAACTAGGAGTTACTTCTTGAACTTGAGAAACCAGCCACTTGACCTATATTTTTCATACCATAGCACATTCTCCTAAAGTAATAGGGGCATATATTTTCCCCTTTCACATCCTGCAGCCCCCTTCCCCAGTTTTCCATCCATTAAATCAATGAAAGGGACATGAAACAAAAAACATAAAATTCACTTGAAACAGAATACCTATGTGCCATTCCTAGAATTTTCAATATAAATCTTTAGGGTTTTGTCAGCAAAGTTAATTGTTCTTAAATATTTGATGTCAAGGGTGGTGTACAAAAGTCAGCCCCAAATCTCAACGATATGGCCAATGCAAGGGGAATGGAATTGGGGCCCCACAAACCATTGTTGTCATATAAGCAAGTTAGATCTAATGTGAATTTTGTGTTTTTTTCCCACATTTCCATCCCTACCTCCACCCATATAGAAACCACCTCCCTGAAGGGATGTGATAAGAAAAGATGGCAAGGCATACTAACAAGCTAGGCTGACGAGGAATATAGGCACTAAAGTACTACAAGAAAATACTGGACGAGAGTAGCTTACCTAGAAATAGTAAAGGAGCAATGGGAAGAGAAGAAGCATGAGCAGAGAAATGTAACTTGAGGGAATTCGTCAATGGATGGATGACTTATTTAAAAATGATAGGCAACAGTTTTTGGTTTTGACAACAGTTTTACTTGCTATTTTAATAAACATAACTCATTCAAAAAATTATAGGAAATGGACAAAAGACTAGGTGAAGAGTTGATGGAATATGGTCAGCAAGAAAGAAGGGGCAGGAAGGAGGGAGAAATCAGTAAAATAAGAAGAAAAGGTACAAAATGAATATAGGAAAGAAGTTGAAGCGATGAGAAGGAGGAGTAAAAATAAATGAATAGACTAGAAATTAAATTTACAGTTCATTTGGATATAGCTGTAGGAACTGCATTTTGTCTCTTGTTGGTTTTCTCTTCCTATGAAGAAGAGAATGACATGGGTAATCCAAAGTAACAGATCGTTTTCAAAATATTTATGTGTTGTGATTTAGGGTACATTTTTATCATTACAGTGAACGTATATATCTGTTTTTGGTGTTTGTTGCTATAAAAGTCTTAAGGCAGAGAAACCGCGTGGGTAAGTGGAGCCAACTCTTATTCCCTCCTTTAGTTCCTTCCTGCGTCCCCTTCTGGGCTGGGAAGGCTCTGTCTGAACATACTCCCCTCTTTGGTCATATGCCTGCCACCCACCTCCATGGAACCTTAATCTCAGCAATTGCTTGTTTGCTCTCTTGCTTGCAGACTGGGGAGAGAGCAGAGCCTTTTACATCAAGATTTTTGTGAGCGGATTCTGAGTCTGGGGAATGGACCCCATCCCCCTTTCTCTGATCCCTTCTGGATGGTATTGTTCTAGAGTGACAATCTCCAGAGAGTGGAAAGGGGTGGTATAGCACCCTGTCTCAAGTAGAAAGCCCTTGAATGTCAAGGCTTGAAGAAGAACACTTCCAGTTTCAGAAAGAGCACAGAAAGACCAGGAATTCAAATGCATTTGCAAGATCTAGAAAGAGCAGGGGGGTCTTAGGTACGGAGGGAGCCGGTGTGAGTATCAGTGTCTGTTTCATGGCTCTTCATGCTGTGGTCCAGGGCTTCTGCATGACATGGGAGGAGAGGTGTGTGAGTGAGTATAAGAGAAGCCACACTAAAAAATACCTGTAGACCTTGAGAGTCTAGTTGGCCAGGTCTGACGTGAAATGTGTGACTTTCATCATTTGCCGGAATCACACATCAGATTCCTCTCTGTTTCTCTGTGAGGAAAGGTGGGTTGGCTCCATCTCTGATAATAAGCCGTACCTTCAGGAAAATTTGAAATTAGTATTTTCTTTGCTGCAGAGTTTATTGATTTATGGTCACACTCTTGGGGTTAGACAGACATGCCAGGCCATCTTGTCTACCCTCGTCCCATGCCCGCTCCCCACCCGGGCCTCATCTTCTGCTGAACACTTCTGAGGGTAGGACTGCACTACCTCACAGGCCACCTTGCCATTTTTAAACACCACCAGTTGTCATCAAATTCTTTAAAGTCTTAGAGGCAGGACACTGATGACAGCACAACCTCATGCTGCTTCCGTTGAGGTGGCACAGCAAGTAATGGCTTCCGTGCATTTCTGCAAAGCTGATCACGGTCCTGATGTAGTTTATAGCAGGGTCTCAACCTCCCCCAGTCTTTCTGCCTTGGCCTCATGCCCTGGTGGTGTCTAGATGATGGGACTCAATTTAGAATCTAACCAAAAGAAGAAATCCTCCGTTTCCATAAATATAGAGCTTGGCAATTAATAGGAAAAGGGAGCTGGTTTAGCAAAGGCTGGTGATAACTCCAAGTAGCAGCATCTTGGGGGACATCCTAGGGTGACCCTGCCACTGGAATTAGCTGCTTATCTATCTGGTTTCAGCCTTTCCAGAAAAGGCTCGCTGTCTCTGAAACACTTCCCGCCTTCCTCTGGTGGCTGGGTTGCTATCAGCCATCAGCGGTTTACTCCTTGAGCATGGATTTAAATAAGGAAAGAAAGAAGAGCCCATCGGCAGGGAGATGGCTCATTAATTTCTAGGTGGTCATTTCACTTGAGCATTCATCATTTTTAGATCCTTCCTGTAAGCGCATTTTCATGGGGGGTGGGGGTGGGATGGGCATGAATATGTAGCTCACTGGGTCCGAGTTTGGGGGGTGATGAAGGAAACATTTCTGAGAGCCTGCTGAAGACCTAGCACTTATGTTACAGGGCAGCCCCAATATAAAGGGGGTGCCTGTCTGGGTTCTTACCCGAGTGCTTAAAAGGGACTTGTAAGACTCAACTGCAGACACACACAATAAAATTAATAAAAGGTTTATTTACAAAAAGGGAAGGGAAAAAAGATAAAGAATAAATTGGCGAATGCATCCTACCAGTTCTGCTGAGATGAAATCTTAACCGCCCACTCAAAAACCTGGCGATCCACAACCATGAGCAATCGCCCCCTTCCAAGCTCACAGGTCTGGTTTTTAAATCCCAAAACCATTGCTTAACTCCACCCTCAGTCCTCGGCAGCCTTCCTTCGGTGATGATGGCATTCTGGGATTCGTAGTCCTAGGTGTCTTGGCTCTCTCTGGCTTGAGGTGGGGGTGTGGTCCTGGGACACTCCCCTTTCCTGAGGACCACCCTCTTACACTTTCACGCGTATAATTTTCACAACAACCCCTGTTAGATGTACGTTTTACAGAAGAGGAAAAGAAGGTAGGAGACTTAAGTATCCTGCCCGGGTCATTGACTAATCAGGAACTGCCTGAGATTTAAACAGCGCTGCCTAATCAGCTCTGGTCATTCCCTTCTGGCACCTTCTGCCTTTGGTCATCAAAGGGGAAAGACAAAGGACTGAAAAGCTAAGATGGCACTTGCCTGCTTCAGAATTTTGCATCAGGCCAACCCTGTCTTAGCACATGTCTTGGAGACGTACACATGTGGCAGAAAAACTGGCACGACGCTAAATAATATTAAGCTTTGAACTTTGTCTAAAATGTATAGAGCACTGTAAAATATTTTACGTGTGCCAGGTATTTGCTCATAAAGACCCTTTCTTCACGTGGTCAGAAGCCTTGCTGTTAAGTCTTTATTCAGCTTTAGACGTTGTCCCTCATTTTGGAGAAATGAGCTGTGTTTATACCGTGCGAGTGAATCTTGCACAAATCCTGCGTTATGAACAGGAAGCTGGGAAAGATGGGTTCTGAGGTCCCTGCCGCCTCTAATTCCTTGCAGTATTTTGCTGTCTGCTAACACTGCTGATCACAGTTAGCAGACAGCGATTTTCCTCATAAGTCCCTTTAGGGACAAATAGGGGAGTTATTCTCAGATACTGCCCCCCCCCCCAATTAGTTACAAGCAACCAGCGTGGCCAAGCCCCTTTGAGTCACCTCCTCACGTGGATACTTGTCCATTTAAAGCTTGTTTGGGCTTATTTCCTGCTTCTCACCTTGGCTTTTTGGGGAGAGCATTGGGGTACACTGCCTTCAGGTGAATTTCCCTGAAACAGGTGGCCCTCAGACTGTAGAGGATGATCCTGTGGGAGGTCTCCCACCCCCCCCCACCCCCCCACCCCCGGGTATTCTTTCATGGCTGGAACCCATGCTTTCTCTCTTAAGTCCGCATTCCTGGGACGATCACAAAAGGCTTCTGTGAGCTTGAAGACAGCTGGGAGGGTCCAACATGCAGGACTGAAGATTTAAAGGGTTTCATTTCTTCCTGGCTGGAGACTGTATTGTGTTTGAATGCAGTTTGGAATCTGCTTTTCCACCACAAGGGGAAATAGAAAGCAGCCCTAAAGCTGCATGGGGACCCCGACTGGTCTTTATCCTCACAGCTTAGTGATTTCCTGCCACCCGAGCGAGCAGCGGGGGCTCCCTGGCATTCAGGAGGCCCCAGGAAACCCGCCAGGAGTCTGTGGGGACTGGGCTCTGAGTGCACCCCCTCAGCCCACCGTGCAAATGGCTGGTTCTTTCCAGCCAAGAGCCCGTGACCCGCTGCTCACCTGCCCTCCCAGGGAGGGGAGGGTCCTTTGCGGAATCAGAATTTTCCATCCTTCCCAATGGGGGAAAATTGAATCCTCCAGGCATTGCAAAGAAAGTCCCCCCTCCCCTCTTCCCCTCCTCCACCCCATGCACACACCACCCTATGGGCACAACACCCTGCTGTGCTGCTCCCTGCACTTGAGGGGAGCCAGCTTCCCTGCCCCGCAGGCCAGGCGCTGGGAACCGAGGGTTTGGCTGTGTTGTTCAGCGCGTGCTTTTTCAGTAGCAGAGTTAATGTGGCCATGACTCAGAATTATGGGACCCCAGATGCTAAGGAAGTGAACTAACTTCTTTTTGGCTCACAGCGGACTCATAGTCGACAGAATAGGTTTCATGTTCTAATGAAACAGCATAGAAACTCTGTCCTTGGTGGCTGAGGCAAGTGTGGTGTGAATCCGGCTCCCCCACCCCCACCCCCCCGCCTCCCACCCTCTCCCCTTCACCGCTCCCCCTTTCTTCGAGTCAGAGCTGAGAGCTGTAATTCCAGCCCAAGTCCCTTTAAGCAGAGGGTCCTCCCCTTGCACAGATTTCTCATGCTGTCCCCTTCTTGAGTGGCACGTGGTCCCTTGGATTTAGGAAAGGCTCAGACATCATCCACGCCATTTAAGCAGAGCCCGTCGTGGGCCTGGGGCCCAGGATTTACCACCAACAACCATGCAAAGAAATACACCTGTACAAACTTGCTGGCGAGGAGCTGCTGACAGTTACACAGCCCCTTCCTTTCCGGGAGCACCAAGCGCTTCCTTGTAAATTCTGCCCAGTTCTTACAGAGCATGAATTATTTCCTAGAAATGGTGTAGGCTCTTTGGGAAAATGCATCGATTCTGTTCACGTTCATGATCCCAGTTACGGTAAAACCCCTATTATCTGATTTTCTGTGAATTTCTAAGCTATTATTAACTGGCACATTACATATTGCACTGGCCAGGGACAGCTCATGTCGATAGTGGTGATCCCGACCTCCTCTGACCCGCTTAGGAAGCAGTGAAAGATTAAATTGCGTCCAGTAGGGTTTTTAACGCTGTGTCTATTTTATTTGTGTACTTTTTAGAGGCCTCGAGGCAGATGCCCATCTTGGTTTTGCAGGGTAGAATGGATGGGTAGTAATGATGTACAGTATTTTACCTTTACTTTGACTTGTGAACCAAATTTTATTTTAAAAGTTGGCCATATTTTGGGTCCAAGCTACGGATGATTAAATCTGAGACCTGACAGGGAAGCATTTCCTTGCAGAATAGGTGTTGTGCATGTGAAATACCATCGATATGGCCTCTTGTGTGGGACCGCTCACCCCCAAACATGCCACTGTCACTTTTTGAGACCTGAGTGCAGCTCCCGAGTTGCACAAGGGCTTGACACCCTCACCTGGAGACGGACGGTGCCTTAGCAGCCACGGCACAGACGGACAGCACAGACAGCCCTCCTTGGGTGCAGCTACTCAGAGGCCTTAAGGGAATTGGCTCAAGTCATTTTTCTGGACGGAAACCTTACCTAGAAAAAGAACTTCAGTGAACAAAGAAGTGACTTGTAGCAATAAAGTAGAATTCTCCCAGCACCCAGGAAGGAGGTGAAATAGGACCGAGGGCCACCCAAGGGGAAAGCAGGGTCAGAAGCCCCTGCCTGCGCCAGGCCCTCCCTGGGGAGCGGGCTGCAAACTGCCCTTTGGAGTAACCCAGACAGGAGCAGGGTCCTCCATGCTGCACCTACAGGTTAAACTTGGAAAGCCTGGAAGGAGACGGGAGCAGGGGACCCAGAACAAGAAGAAGGGGTGCCCTTCCCCAGTCTCCTGGGGCCCATCAGTTCACGTAGTTGATGTATACTTGGCATAAAAGGGGACAGAAGTGATGGTGATGTGGAAACAGAGAGAAAACTAAGACGTACCTTAATGTCATCTAGCTAGTGGTGAATGAAGGAATAAGTAATCTTTGACCGAAAGGCTTAAAAAAATCTCGGCCCCCACTGGCCGGCCCAGCTCCCTGCCCCTTTAGCTGTCGCTCATTACTGGTGCGTGCAGGGAGACCGCACGCGCTGCTGCGTCTGCTCTCACAGCAGATCTGCGGTGGGCACCATGGAAATAGTTGTCCCCACTCCACAGGAGAGCAAACAGGCAGAGACAGGGAGAGTCTTTGCTCAGCCACACCGTGCCAGGCAGCTGATGAACCCGCGCGAGGGTACAAGGCCTAATTGCTGATCCGTGACTCCCCGGGACCACAGCCCCCTGAGGGAACAGGGTCATCCTTTTAGGTGGCTGGCCCCCCAGGGCCCTGTTGTCAAAGGTGGATGAGCATGGAGTGGTCCCTTCGAGGACCTGCACCGTGGGGCCACCCCCACTGTGAGACCTGGTATTGTCGGAGACCCCAGAGCAGATCTCAGTTCTCCTCCCTGCCCTGCTCTCCTGCTTGGGGCAACTTTGAGCCAAGTCACCTCCTGCCTGTCCAGATGCTCAGCTGAAAAATAGCAACAGCATCTTCCCACCGTCCACCTGGCTGTTGTGGAAGCCAAGCGAGAAAGTGCTAGAAAGCCCCAGTCGCCAGATTTAAGGTCACGGTTCCATTTCCCATGGTTTGACTCAGAAGAAGGACCATGCGTGCAGGGCTTGGGGCTGTGATGACTTCCTTTTGGGGATAACTGTGAACAGGACACAACCCGTACGTTCATTTGATGGCAGTCAGAGAACCGTGTGCTGGGCCTAGTGGACATTCCACAGCCTGTCCTCAGTGCGGCGTTTAAAACTTAAAAACGGTGCCAAGGGCAGTTCCGCTGTAGTTTCTGCTCTGTTTTTTTGTGGTCACCCCCTCTGAGGATGTGTTCAGTCCTTCCTGGAGCGGTAGATTGTTGAAAACTCTAAAGGTGACCCTGGAGGAATACTAGTCTACTCTGAGCAGAAATCAGAAGCCGCCCACCCCAGGCTGAGGGGTGGCGGTGCAGAGGCCGCAGGGAGTATGCCTCTGGGGACAGAACGACCGCCTGTGTGGTGGAGCCGGGTCTGCCAGGCCACGTGCCAAGTCAGGCAGAGGCTTAGGAGGCCCTGGGCGGCTTCCGAAAATGGTTAAGGAAAGGAGCAGCGCAGTCAGCTTTCTGTCTTCAAAAAAATCACAGCCTCATGGTCGGGGCTCAGCTCCCCAGCCCTTTTAGGTTTTATTGGGTAGAAGAGAGGCTCCAGTGATTGAGACCAACGCGCAGGGAATTCGAAGCTTTCCTGGCCTCCCTGCCCCTACCGCTGTGTGCCCCCCTCGGCCATAAAGCATGGTGGGGTGTCAGGAGGCCAGCAAGAAGGACCCATGCTGCAGCTGACAGTTTGATACCATTCGCTCACTCGAGTTGAACTGTCTTCTGACTTCTTTGCTATTTCTCTGTTGCAAATGGAAACTTTCACAGGTGCCGACTCCTTTCCCTGCTTTTATTGTACTCCCAGCCCATTTGGAATTCAGATGTTGGCAGTCCAGAGCCAGAGAGCGCATGTGCCATTGCCGACCTTGCAGTGGGAGGAGGGGGCTGTCGTCTCCAGCCTTAGAACCATCTGGGGATATGCTGGGACCTGGTGGGGGGAACTGAGCTTTGGCCTCGTTAGGCTGGACTATGAGTCTGGCTCCTCCACTCACTGCACTCAAGAGCTTCATCTTTTTGCCCTTCTGACCATGTCTGCCTGTTATCTAGATAATGGGAACAGTGACCTCTAACCCCCAGAGCTGTATGTATATATATATATATATATATATGTATATATCCAAATATGTGT
>PVIJ01008118.1:0-76733 GCA_004024925.1 Scalopus aquaticus
GGTGAGGCAGGAGAGGTCTGCCGCACCATGTGGGATTCTCCCCGGCCGGGTGTCGAACTCGCGTTGCCGCTGCCGACAGCTCCACAGCGCAGCGCTTAACTGCTGCGCCACTGGGGAGGCCCTCGATATTTTTCTTTTTCCTTCTGGCTTATTTTGCTGAGCATGATCCCTTCTAACTGCATTCGTGTTGCTATGAATGCATTAGTTTTATCATTTTTGATTGCTGAATAGCATTCCATTGTACACATGTACCACATCTTTTTGATCCAGTCATAAATTTTGGGGCATTTGGGTTGTTTCCATATCTTAGCTATTGTAAATAATGCTGAAGTTAACACAGGTGTGCATGTGTCCTTTTGGATTAATGTTTTTGTGTCTTTTGGGTAGATTCCCAGAAGTGGTATTGCTGGGTTGTATGGAAGCTCCATTTTTAGCAGTTTGAGGAAATGCATACAGCTTTCCATAGCGGTTGGACTAGTTTGCATTCCCACCAGCAGTGCTGTAGAGTTCCTTTTTCTCCACATCCTCGCCAACATTTACTGTTTCCTGTTTTTTTGATATGTGCCATTCTTGCTGGTGTAAGGTAGTATCTCATTGTGGTTTTCATTTGCATTTCCCTGATTATGAGGAATATTGAACATTTTTTTCATATGCCTGTTTGCCATTTGCATTTCTCCTTTGGAGAAGTGTTTTTAAGTTCTCCTGCCCATTTTTTTTTTGTTTTTTTTTTAAGGTTGATTTTTTTTTTTAAGTTTTTATTTTATTTATACATACAAGCTGGGGTACAGGCCAGAGGCGTGGGGCGGCGAGAGAGTTCACCAGAGACAGAGTGGGGAGCAGAACAGGCAGATCAGAAATACACTGCTGAGGGGAGCAGCGGGCGAGGCAGGAGAGGTCTGCCACACCATGTGGGATTCTCCCTGGCCAGGCATCGAACTCGCGTTGCCGCTGCTGACAGCTCCACAGTGCAACGCTCAACCACTGCGCCATCGGGGAGGCCCCTCTCCTGCCCATTTTTTGACTGGATTTTTTGCTAAGAAAACAGTTCTTAAAGCCAGCAATGTTACCACTTTTTATTGCACCTATTAAAGGGTTATTTTAATAATTACAAGAGATAACAGTTCAATAAATTTTAGCTATTACTTATCCCCTTGAGCTCAAATATAAACCAGCAATATAAAGCTGCACTAACTATACTAAATGATCTCCAAAGTCTCCTATGATCTCCTAAATTTACCTACCTGTGAACTATTTACTTGAAAGTACAGATCTAATCCTAAAATAAAGCTTAATCAAAAGACTTTGTTCATAGGTCAAAGGACATCTCTCCCCTTCAAAATAAGCATATGAATTAAAATTTGAATCCTGACAATGAAAGAATAAACACAATTTATCCTAGATCTTGTTTTAGCCAAGAGGAAAAAGTGTAAAGAAGAAAAAACAAAAACCAGAAACAGAACACTGCTAAATTATCTCACCATTTCTTCATATAAAAGCCTTAAAATAGAAACAATGAAATTTATGGGCATTTGCTCAAAATGTACCTAATAGAACCAACTGAAAAACTCCCAGTCCAGTAGTAACAGAAAGATAATGAGTAATACAGGAAGAAATAATCTAATCAAATTCAGTGTCAGGGCTACATCAAATTTTGCTCATATCTGTTGACTGTTAGATACTATGATATTATGGTCTGAAGATGCAAAAAACCATCTTTTTAGAGTTACCTTTTCAGGACTGCCTTCACTTAACTGACATGTTATCTTCAGGTTGTGGAGCACAAAAATCCTACAGTTCCTGTGATTTTGAGCTCTTCTTGGGTACTATTCTAGGTAAATAGCCAAATTCTTGATCCTCCCATTCCTCTCCCACACTAGTCCATACCCTGATCATTTTGACCTTGATCTTGCCTACTGCTCACCACAACAGTTTTCTAAAACCATCCTTTCTTAAAATTCTCCATATTCTTCCACCTTTCTTCCACCTTCATATTTTCAAAATGGGTGCCCTACTATTGCTTCACACTGGGAAGTCCCAATTATGCCAGCTACTTACAACCCTAAGTACTACTGCTTCCTACAATGTAGAAGCCTTAAATACATGCCATCTATAATTTGTTACCAACCTGTTTCTAACTTCAAAACAAGTTCCATTATGTCAGATACCATGTTTTATAATATGTTCTTCTCTAAAACCCTTGAATATTATTACAAACATTAGAAAATATCTGATTAAACCATGTTAAATAAAAATAAATCAGTATGTCAGCTTAATATACTAAATTCTAGCAGGAAATACTTAATACACCAAGCAAGAAAAATAGATTTTTGAAAATGAGAATCTTCAATTAATCCTTGGGCTAAACAAGCATAAAGTAAAAAATCAAACTTTATTTCCAACAGAACAAAGTAAATCCATTTTAGATAGCTAGTAATATAATTCTTTGTAGACTTCTCAAAGAGACATCACAACTCCTTTGGTAACCTTACTGAACTAAAAAGTTTAGGAAGAGCTTACCTGCATTTAGTCTAAGTCAATGCTTTCTCAGTTACCAGACATGGAAAGAAATATTCATTTTCATCTGTATGATCTTTCAAATATTTCAACTGTTAAATTCCATTTTGTTTCATTTTTGAGCTTGATAATACTAATCACACAAGGTTTTCACATTAACAACTTTTCCTAATTTTTACCCATCTTATTATTCAACAGTCAGGATTTCTATATTCAGAGGATGTAAATGAAAAAGCACGAAGAGCCTGAACTAATGCTGCATGCCCAATGTATAGAAACAGATTTCTGAATCATTAAAAGTAGTATGAACATTAGTATTAATCCAGAAACCTATTTAAATGAGGTCAGAGGCCAGAGAGTGCCCAATAATGAGTAAATCAGCTACAAAACTTGCCATGCTTTGCATCTCCCACTGTTTACCCTTACAGCAGAACTGCAGTGGTGGACCTCCAGAAGTTATATAAGGGATTTCGAGACTTTTAAGTCTAGGAAGTGCACGTAGTGCTGACCATGAATACACTATGGTACCTGCCCTCTCCTCTATTGTTTGCTTCCAAATAAACCCTAATTGTTGTCAAAATAACTAATTGCTTTAAGTGAGGTCAACAGCTTCATCTCATTGAATACTCCTATTTGCTTCATTTTATTCCCAGAATCACTTCCTTCAACCCATCCACTCATTAGAGAGATAAATGCTTCTTTTCCCTTAATTGAGTATGATATAGCAGTACTATGAACTGTTAACAGTTAAGGAAAGACTACAAGGTTACTCATTATTTGCATAGTTCATTTTTTTCCCTTTGTCTTTACAAGTCTAAAGAGCTTACATTTGTTTAAAGCAGTAATAGCTTTCTGTCATCATTTCATCTTGGACATGTTATACGGCAGCCGTAAGTGTGTGTATGTTTAAAAATGTACAATGTGTAGGAAGAAAGCAGCAGTGGGAGGTCAAGATCAGTATAAATCAAACTAGTAACAAGCATATGCTTCTCCTTTGATCGTCAAGTGAATTTTTAATACAGTTGGCCAGTTTTCTATAAACTTCACTGTAGCTATATGCTTCCTTGAAAATGGTCCCACTTAAATTGCAAATCTACATAGATGCAAATATTGGGACTACCCCTGAGCACAATTCTTTTAATGATTGTCAGAAATGAAGGTAAATTAGCACAACTGTATGTTCTTCAGGAAACTGGCATCTTTACTGAGTCTCGTCATTAACTTAGATAAGAATCTAATATCAATGATCTGTGGATTACATGACCTTTCCTCATGAAAAGGAAAGTAAAACGTAAGCAGGACAGGGTCCTTGTGTAAAGGAGACCTGAATTGGTGGTCAAAGAAAAACAGAAAGGAGGGAAGACAATAGAACACATAGCAAGAGGGAAAAAGGAGGATACTGGTATACATAGTCGAAACAGGAAGCAAAAACAAATAGGAGGGAATAAAGGATGAGGTATTCCAGTTCAGTAAGCTGAATCCAGGGCTTGTATCTGGATGTGTTATACAACCATGTACACATGTACAAAGTAGCATTAAACTAAAGAAAACCTCAATAATCACTACTTATAAAGAAAATGATATTCTTTGACTTAAATTGCTGAAATAATGTAAAATTAATATAATTAGTAACTATAATTTATAGACAATTATCTCACAGTAATACTTAATATGTCATTAAATATATCAAACTTTATTGTACTCAAAATTTATAACTAACTTATCCAAAATTCTTAACCTCCATAAAATGTGTGGTTTCAGCAGTTTTTCTTCTTCAAAAAATTTAACAAAAAAGTAGCACTACATCTTTACCAAATTGCAATGAAACAAAATATCAATATCTCAAGAGAGCAATCACTCAGAAAAGGAACTCAAAATGCACTGAATACAGAATGTAGTCTATTCACAAAGAAGTATTTATTTGGAATTCACAAGAAGTTAGAAATACACTGACTAACCACTGAACTCACAGGGGAAAAAAAAGTAAATGAAAGCATTGCACAGCTGTCATTTTAAAAAATCAGATCCATACGCAGTTTCTCTTCAGAGAGTATAAATCTTTCACCTTTAAAAGTCAGATCCCATTATGGCAAATATCATTCTAAATTAATCTAACTGACGAAGGTATCCCTCAAAAATGAGCATACAATACAGTTGCTATATTGTCACAGGCTTTGCAAAGAAAGACAAAATGTTTAGCCATAGTTAGAATTTCCTAAAGAAATTTATCATTCCAAATCATAGGAAATTCTCAGTATGCACACAAAACCTCCCTTTGCCTTCTCCTGGAAATAAGTCAGAGACCGAAATGATTTATTGGTAATTTTTGCCTAAGTATATTACAAAGGTCATTTTATAATATAGATCTGTTTACTAAGAACATTTTATGCTAGTTAAAATAAATTTACTTTGGTAACAATATCATATGCAACGAGTAACAAGTAGGAGACCAGTAGTTTTAATGAACTGCTACCAAAAGTGCAAGTTTTACACCTTCTGCATATTTTCAACAAATATGTAATGTTTGGGAATGTATGACCCGAACACCATGGGTATGAGAGGAATGCCATCAGATTTAGTAAATGTAAAAAAGGAACATATAAATACAACAGCTACAATAAGAAACATACAGAAGTTTCCCATGTCCAACCATGGGAACTAAACCATGGGAAAATAAAAACTTATTTTTCTAGCAATGCCATTACCAAAATTGGGAGAAATATACTAATAAAATTATGTTAATATGACCAATAGGATTTTCTTGAATCAGAGGGAAACACTGTAAAAAGCCTTATTAAAAAAAAAAAAAAAAACTAGTCAATCTTTGGTTCTGCTTTAAAATGTATTTTCCAGTGCCTAGCATACAATAACATTTGAATCCAGACATATGAGCCTATGATTCAGTCTCTGTCTGTCTCCTATACACTTCCCAGAATACTGTTAAGTATGCCTTTTCCACCCCCACTAAGCACGTAAGAATGTATAAGCATTAGACCAAAATAAAGAATTCACAGAAAACTGTTTCCTACCAATTATGAGTCCACTGAATCACCACCAAATATCACAAATAAACCAAAGCAGCTCCTGGTTATTAAAGTGAACAGAAGTAAAGAACATTTAAGAAGTGCTGATTTTTTTTTAAACATATTCTTCAGGATTTTTTAAGCAGTAAACATATCCCCATTAGTTTACTATCATTCAAGTGCTGTTTAATCTGCCCTACAATATCACACTCAGTACTTAACGTTGTTCTATCTTGTACTGTTATATAGTGTTGCAACCTTGACTAACCTATAAACTGCGACTTAACATTTAAAATACCAATCTCTTGAGTCACTGGCTAAAGTGAACATGCCCCATTAAAATGATTTGGCTTTTTGTAAGCTCAGAATGGTGAGCTAAAATTTGCTATCACTGTATCACCTATCACTGACATCTCTGTGTGAATAAATTTGTAAAATCATGACTCATGTTAACACTGCCTGGTTACTATAACTGTGGGTTTTCTTTTTTGATCTATGAGTCAAACTAATCAATTTTTCCCAAAAGTCAGAGAATACACCTTATATGGTAACAATGATTAGAATACCTCAAAGTATGTGTCATTTATGCCTTGCAAAACCAAACAGAAGTAAGAGGGCAACTATGCCTCTTTATGTAGCAACTGAGTTGGACTAGTTCAAACACAGGGCTTCTGTTAATACTGTTTGTTCTAGTTGTCTAAATGCATTTCCCATGATAAGTCCTTCTTCACTGCAATACCATCTTATTCCACTCCATCAGTGTCCTAATAAAATAGAAACATGCCTTCCTGAACTGTAATTCACTATTAAGATGCCACATAACAATTTAACTATATAACATCTTTAATTTCATCCATATGTGTTTAAACCCAGGGGATTAATGTGCTCTGCAGTTATGTGGGAATATAATTCTACCAGAAATGTGAAAAGTATATAAAAAGAACAGATCTAAAAATGTCAAAATTATCTCAAAATTAAACAAATTTGTTAATTACAGAGAAATTAACATTTCTATGTCGTCCAAATTTTAATAAGGAAAATAGTAAGAAATGTCACAGTTACAAAGATTAAAAACATAATCATCAATCATAAATAACTTGGGAGCAGATTAACAGTGAAATTCACACATTTTAACCCTTCCTCCTCACTAAGTTTTGTTCAATGATGACTCACTGAAACCGTACACAAATTATGTGCAAGTATGCAAATATTTTCCATTGAGCCAGTCCATAGCTTTTCCCAAATTTTCAAAGGCATCTCTGACCCCCGCTCCAAAAATGTTAAAAATGATTTAATGAAATCTTAGAACAGTGTTTCTCAAAGTGTGGTTCCTAAATCACCAGTGCCAGCACACATCTATGACAAGGGGGAAAAAAATCACAAGCCCTTCAAAACCCACAAACTAAAGATGTTTCCAAACAACAACAAAGAAAATCTATTAGCATCCAGAACATTTAAGAACTCTTAAGACAGAATAAACATGTATTAAAAGTGACGCAAAAATCATGATTTTATATGCTCCAGACATAGCATTACAGCTTAAAAAAATAGAAACTTGCTTTAAAAATCTTTTAAAATCTTCATAATGTAAATCACTAACCTTTACTAAAAAGGCCTATTCCAAAGTATTCAATTTTGAGAAAAGGTATAACAGGAGAGGCATGGTCCTTTTCCTCATCTACTGTTCTATACTACTGAACTTTTCAGTGGTGAGTACAACTCCCCTTGAAGAGTTCCTCACTATCTTGTGATGAAAGACTAGGCTTCTCCCACTGCCAATGTGCCATATAGCAATTCTTCTGTAAATAATTATAAAGATAAATTACTGGAAAAACAAAACTTAAACAAAATATAAAACCAAATTTATCATCAGATTAAATATACATAAAATGATTTTGTCCAACTACAGAGGTATCTATGTACTTAAGTCTTTATTTCTGTATTTATTTCACCTCAAATTGTAACGAGCTCTTTGGTGGTTTACAGACTAAGAAGGATATTCCTTCTAGACAATGACTGTAATTTTTATTTTTTTGTACATGGACTTCAAGAAAACACATAATGAACATCTGATAAATTACTATACTGGAAATTAAAAGTATTTAGTAGATAAGCTATTATTTAATAAATAACTTGCTTAAAATTTTTTGCACTCATGCTACACATAAAGTGGTTAATAATATTGTACATTTATTTTGACATACTTGTCTGACCTTTGACCTTTTTTTAGGAAATGTTTTTAAAATGGTATATATATTTAAATTTTTGGTGTTGAACTGACTGCCAACTAGAGTATTTGCGGCCATTAATAATTCTGCAAACTGTATATGAAGTCCCTGTTAGTCAGTCTTGTAACCCTTGATATTACAAAAAAAAATATAGTGCAATTCTTGCTGTACCACTAACAAATCCTGTGATATTAGGCAAATCATTTACACATCTGGCTTCATTCTGCTCAGTTGTACAGGGTAGTCAGAACAAAAGTTAAAGGGTCCCTTTCATCTCTAAACCATAATAAAAATTTCCAAAGAGTTCACAATTTCTCATTAGTCTCAACAGGCATTATAACTAGCATCTACTACTCACTTAGCCACTACATTTGTGTTATTCTCCAATTACTTCATATATATTATCCATATATCACTATTACAAAACATTAAAATGGCAAACATGGCTACTTTTCAAAAAGCCTAAAACCACAAAAACATTATAAGCCCAAAATTTTGGGTTTGGGGTCAAACTAGGAGAGAAGAGAATCTAGCTTACCCACATTTTCACATATTGATTCTTTTTTAATTAATTAAACGAAGCTACTGGCAGCAGCTGAGTGCCCTGGCATTTAATACTGAGTTAGGCATTAATTTGTTCATCATACATTTTATGATTACAGATGAACCGGATGTTAATGACTATAAGAATGAATTATTAAGCCAGCAGTAGGAGGAGGGAGCAAATATTCATGGATTCCACCATTTAAAAATTCCTTGCCAAGTATCTATTATGGACCAGGATATTTTAGGCAGGGTGCTACAGCAATAAACAAAATGGAACTTAAAAGTTCCTCATGGAACTTAAAAGTCAGTCTGGGAAAGAAATTATCAAGAAATAAACATGCAAATGTATAATAAAATGTCAGGAAGTAATAAGTATCACAGAAGAAAAGTAAAGCAGAGAAGATAGGAAGTGTCAGGAAGAGCTGCTCATTTAAAGCAGGGTAGTAAAGGAAAACATTCTGCAAAGGTGACAGCTGAACAGAGACCAGATGAAGTAAGAGCAAGCTATGCAGATAACTAGAGGAAGAGCAGCCCAGGCACAGCGAGAAGCAAGAGTGAAGATATTCTGGGACACTACACAGGAAAAGAAAGGTGTAAAAGTCATCAACATAAAGACTGAAATGACTAATATTTTGTACCTAAGCGACATGATGGTTTCTCACAGATAAAGACAATTGGTCTGAATGCTGAAGAATTGGCTGTAGTTGCAGAAACCAAGAGGGAGAAGTGCAAGTTCTAGTGAAAAACAAAAAAAGCATGTAAAATACATGATGATAGGACAATACTACCAATCCCAAGGAATGGCAAGTGGTTAAGGGTGTCTACATTATAGAAGAAAATGGCCGGAAGACTGACATCCCAGGCCTCTGAGCAAATGGTGATACATACACATACACACAGATACACACGGTCATATATTAGTACATAAGGTGTTGAGAGTGGATTGGAAAGGGAAAGTAACACAGTTATAATGTTTTAACTGTTAAAGATATGTGTAATTAGCAGCAATATTTACAAAATGACCTATCATTTACTGTCTATACACTACATGCCAGGCTCGATGCTAAGTACCTTTCTCTTTACAAAACCTTCCATTTCTATACGTAAAATGGCAAAAGTCAAATAACAAATGAAAAGTGCCACATTTGCTCATCTCTCACAGGTTAATGTTTTGCATTAATAGTTCTTTGATATATACAAACATCTACTAACAAAGTTAAACATTAAGAATATATGTCCAAGGAAATCTATCTGGCAAGCCACTAGTTAACTTAGTTATGATGCTCCACTGGAAATTCTCTTAAGTCATTTCTCCAACTTACAAACAAGGTGGAAAACAGTAAAAAAAATATTGAAATTTCATTTGAATTAGAAACTCTTATTTCAGGAACACAAGCCTCTAACTAATCCATGAGTTCTCCAGCTATACTGTTCAACAACATAGACGTAAGCTAGAGACTAATATGCTGACAAGGGGATGTTTAATAAGACAAGCACTCAGGTGAGAAACATTCCTTGTAACAGATTTTTTTTAAATATTTATTTATATATACAAGCTGGGGAATAGGCCAGAGGCGTGGGGCAGCGAGAGGGTTCACCAGAGACAGAGTGGGGAGCAGAACAGGCAGATCAGAAATACACCGCTGAGGGGAGCAGCGGGCGAGGCAGGAGAGGTCTGCCGCACCATGTGGGATTCTCCCTGGCTGGGCATAGAACGAGCATAGCGCTGCCGACATCTCCACAGCACAGCGCGAAACCGCTGCGCCAACCAGGGAGGCCCGTAACAGATTTTTCAATCACAAGCATACTTCATGGACTAGAAACTGTTCTGACAACATTGGTAGAGAACAAAAATAAATTTTTACTAAGAATTTTCTAGAGTTAAAGTAAGATTGCGGAGTAAAGATGTTTCCAGATAAGTGAAGTTTTTGTTTACTTGTTTTGAAGACACAAAGGATAAAAGAGATGTAACAGGCATTTTGCCCAACCAAAGTTATTTTCAAACGTTTTCTCCTTGAAGCAATGTAAAACACTAAACATACAAAACTCTGAGATATATCCCTGTCCTAACTCAAGTGGACGTTTCACATTTATTTTCTTCAGTCCAAAATCTAAAACTATATATAGTTATATAATTCAACGCATTATATTTGTTATACTCTGTAATCATAAAAAAAAATCAGTTACATAAGCTCCATGTTATCAGAACTGATATATTTGTGCCCAGCAACCTTGTTATAGACTTTAGTATGTATATCAATTTGCAGATGTGAAAAAACAGGGTGAGGAGACTAGTATGCTAGGCTGCAGAAGAAAGAGTAAAAAGCACTACAGCGGTAATACCTAATGGGTATCATCTCAATTTAAAAAAATATTTTTTAAAAAAGCTCTTTACTTACTCGAAGATGCACAAAGTATACAGATAAATCTATAAACCAGTATTTAAATTAAGAATCAAAAAATCTAAATTCTATTGAATGTGGAATGTTTGCCAAGAAGTCCACAAAAAAATAAAAACATTTTAGAAAGGTGTATATTACAAGCATGTTAGTCAATAGTGTAGTAAGTTCCTACTTTTTCAACTTTAAGTAATAGAGTTTGAGGCTGCATTTAAAAAAAAAAAAAGCATTAGTCCCAGTGTATAGTCTATGTTTAGCTCTTATCAAGAAAATTATATGTAATTTAATACCAGAGAAACAACACAGTCAGAATAGTAAAAGATCCCGAAGTTACATCATACCAGGAATTACTTGTTAAAAACTGATTGTATGACATAAAATATACATAAAAAGTGTATGCTATAAAATGAAATATGAGTTTCAATCTAGCTAGCGCTAGATTGGATTTCTATTATTAAAATAAATAACCTTAGCTTTGAGAGACAGCACTAGGTGGAAGAAACAAGACAGTAGGGGGCTTCCAAGATCAGTCACAACTCTGATTTTTCACAGTATTGAAAATGATCTCTATATAGCACAATTAAATTGTCCCATAAAGATGTATTGGAATCAACAAAGGGGGAAAAATGATATGGTAAGAGCTAAACACAACAAATGTCCTAATCATACTACATGTGATAAATATAAACACTCATGTCAAACAACTTAATGTTAGACAGTCAATACCACAACCTGCGGTTTAAGAGGTAACAGAAACAAGCAGAACACAATGAGAAGAGAAATGGGATAGGACTTCCAATGGAGGCAAGTTAGATGATCAAACAATCCTCCTTTCATGTTTGATAGGTAAAAAGTCTCGGGTATCACCGTTAGTACAGGTAATAAGATATTCAGGCCTTTTAAAGTGGGACTATCCATTGCATGGTATAGGATAGAACGGAAATTTTGCGTAGCAAACATAATGCACAATATATTCTGATGTGGATTTTTAATGCTGTAAACCTGAAACCTATATAATGTTACAACCTGATATTAACTCAGTAAACTTTGTTTTTAAATAAAAAGGACTACACTACCATTAGATATTGAATAGTTTAACCAGTATAAAATAGTTTCTTCCAGTGGCCAAGTGACAGACATCAAGAGCTAGGAGGAGAAACTTGGCAGATCTCTAAAATAAATAAATATATGACCTAGACAATATTCCTGGTATTGTATCAATGTGAAGCTGCACCATCAAAAACATCTTTCTCTTACATGATGAAAGGCAATATAAAATGATATTACTTGGGGAAGTCAGTGAAAAATACCCATATTGCTCCTACTAGCAAAAGAGAAGTTAAGGATTCCTCCTGTAGTAATCATTTAAATATTAAATTAACATTTAAGCAAGTTATTTTCAAAGCTAAGCACACCTGCCACCCAACAACTCTGTCATCAGCTGTTCAGCTGTTCCAAAAAAAAAAGGGGGGGAAGAAGTTTAGACTATATAATCTAAGATCCCTTGCTACACTGAAAATATATCTTCCTGTGCTGGTTTTTTTCCATGATACGGAAAATGATTTAATAAATGACTGACATCTAGTATCTCCAGTCTTGAAAACAAAGAGTCACTATAATAAGCTTCTGTTAGCTGATTTAAAGAAATACATACATTTTCAAAATGGCAAACTAGAAAAGAAGAACCTCATCATGTGCCAATCCTGCAAAATATTTGGCTAGTACCTACAAGGTGGTGACACCCACAAAAGTATTTATTTTTTTCAACGTGCTGCCTGCTACAGGCTTAATGTTAATAACAAAGTGAAAGGAGAATTACATGTTTTACAAATATTAACTCCTTTAACCTCACAAAAACACAGCAGAGTAAGTACTAGCATTCCTGATTGATTAATGAGGAAACTAAGGTAGAGAGAGTTTAAGTTACTAATCTAAGGTCATGAGCTAAGAGATCACAGCGCTGGGGCTAGAACCCAGGGAGTGTGATTCCAAAGCCCATCATGTGACCACCAGCTGGGCTGTCCTCCCAACCAGCACATCCTTTGCCAGTCTCCCTCCTGAGATAACACACTACGTGCTCTACCCAAATGCACATGTTTTATTCTTGCAAGAAACTGTTTATTCCCTAGACCCCATTTATCTGTTCCTCCTACTTGGATAAAGTAGGCTAAATAAAGCAGGAAGGAAATCTCTCTCCCTGGAAGCATAATTCTAAATTTCTACCTAATTAACTCCTGAGTCTCATTTAGCTCTCAGGAGGAACATATATATCCTAGCACATCACACAATTTAAATAAAAAATCCTCACTCATAAATACTGAACATCTAAAGTTTTAAAGAGGGGAAACAGAAGAGGAGGAGGGAGGAGAGAAGAGGATAAGAAATAAGGAAGAGGATACTGTAGGAAGGGAGGGAAAGCGACAAAAAAGGGCAGTCTCCTTTTTCCATTTTCAAATCTTGGCAGTTCTCCTACTGAATTAACCTTATCCCAAAATTCAATTCATAGGCACCTCTGGGGAGAAGTCGATTTGCCCAATTTCTACCTGACAAAATGAGCTACTGCCCTATTTCCTCCCAACATCTTTACTTAAGTAAGGTTCTTCCCTGTCATATTCTTGGTGAACCAATGAAGGCAACTTCTGTCTGAGAAGACTGATAGAGGAGTAGCAAGACCAGCTCAAATATGACTGATAAAGGAAATGACACAGAGAACCCTTCTCAAAGTATCTGTTGAGATGATCAGTTGTCTCTAAATCTCTAATCTGTTTCAGAATAATGTTTTAGCAAAATTAACACAACAAAAAATTCTCAAATTATCAGAAAAATCTTTTAAAATATAGTTCCCCAATTTTTATTATTAGATTCAACAGACATAAAACTAGTCAATTACTATAAAAATTTCTAAACATTTGCTCTCAATTTCTGAACATATGTGGCCTCAAGTTGACAACTCGACGGACAACACTTGAACAGCACTGAATTCAAACATCACTAACAACTTTTTCATGCCCTAAATATCATAAGATTTAAAAGAACATTAAAAATCCAGAAAATTATTTCTGAAAGGATGTGGAGAAAAAGGAACTCTTCTACACTGCTGGTGGGAATGCAAACTGGTCCAACCATTATGGAAAGCTGTATGGCGGTTCCTCAAACTGCTAAACATGGAGCTTCCATACGACCCAGCAATCCCACTTTTGGGAATTTACCCAAAAGGTACAAAAACACTAATCCGAAAGGATACATGCACCCGTATGTTCATTGCGGCACTGTTCACATTAGCAAAGGTATGGAAGCAACCCAGATGTCCAAAAATAGATGATTGGATCCAGAAGATGTGGTACATATACACAATGGAATACTATTCAGCATGGAAAGAAGATAAACACATGCAATTTGCAAGGACACGGATGGAATTAGAGGTGATCATACTCAGTGAAATAAGCCAGAAAGAAAGAGAAAAATATCAAATGGTTTCACCTATAACAGGACTATAAGGAAACAAAATAGGAGAGAGACATGGGGTGGGGGGCGTGGGGAGGGTAGGGTAAAGGGACAAAATGGAGTAGAAAAGAACACAAGGGACCACGGAGATGGATCACAGGTGAATTGGTGGTGGGTTACCCAAGGGGGATACAAAATGTAAAAGACATAAATAACAATAAAAATATATACATTGAAAAAAGAAAATTATTTTTTCTAAGTATCAGATGGATTGTCAGAGGGATTAGGAAACTACGTATTATGAGCAACTTTTATAATCTTTTTTATACTCTGTATTTTAAAAATAAATAGAAGTAAATAAAAATTTTAAAAACAGGTAACATTTCAGTTGTAATAGTTTATTTTATGACACTGAAAAGCCTGAATGCCTAAAATATCTTTTCTGCCCTTTTTTACTTCTTTTGTATTCTCCTTTCCCTCCTTACCAGTAAATTCCCCAATGTGAAAAAAAAATGCATGCATAATTTATATAAAAATACTCTGAGGTTGGATATTATAGGTACTGATCCCCTAGCTTGAAAAAATTCCTCAAATTTTAACTGTGATTATACATGTCCCTTTGGCTGACAATTAATGAAAGAATACACAGATGTTAAAATGTACAACTTTTTAAAAAGTCTTAACAAGATATTAGATCCACTGAAAGCTGCTTTTGCTGATAGAGTACTTACTCAGAAAAAATTATGCTTTGAGTTATTAGGATTGAATAGTCATCACTGCTAAAATAATACTGCTTTTAAAGTCTCAATTTTGTACAAGGTTTTATATTGAGTTTGTCGCATAGAAGAAAATTTATTGGTTCCTAAAACATACAAAAAATATGTAAGCATTAAGATTATTTTCACTTACCAGAGTTAAACTGTAAAGACTATTCTATGGAGAATAGGCACTTTTCATACAGTATTATAATTGTGATACATAATTAACTGCTAAGCAGTTGGCAATATATATTTAAAATATGAAAATACATACTATTTGATGCAGTAATTCTAACTCTGGAATTCTTCCTACAAATACCTTCACATATAGATGAAATAATGTAACAAAAGTTCTGCTATAATGCAACATATTTGTTCCTAGATATCAATGTGAAATGCAAAATCCTTGGGAAAAGTTCAGTTATTGGGAAAATATGGTTAATAGGAAAGTTAGGGATAAAGACAAAACCCTCTGGGACTTTGAAAAAACTGAGTTTGCTGGTAGAAATGGGCTGCATCTTGATAGCTGGTTATTATGATAAGATGGAAGGAGGATTATCTGAAATTAAATGGATGGAGGTAGCTCCTATCTAATGAATGCTTGAATCGTGTGTGTATTTTGTATATTCCTAAGCAGCTCATTTCAGTTGGCTGCAATTTTTTTAAGCTGACCTAATGTTTCTCCCAGCCTAAATCACACGTAAGCAAATGCAAAGTCACATTACACTCTTGTCATTCTCTGATATATCAATCATGTTGAACTGATTCAATTTTCAAAACACAGAAGTGACAGGATGTGTAGCGTTATACAAAAAGCTAGTAAGTTATGGGATATCTGCACAGTAAAATGACTTACAATTGTAAAAATAATAATTATTTGTCAATTATACCTCAATAATGCTGAAAAAAATGAGAAAGCTTTCAAGTGATGATAATATTTAAAAGTGCCACAGATAAAAGGAAGTTACTACTGAGATAACACAGAGGATAGTGCACATAAAAGCTGCCACTTCTACAAGGGGGGAATAAATTCACATCTGTCACTAAATACACAAAAATTTCTGAAATGTTACTCAAAAGAATAACCAAGGCCTCCCTAGTGGCGCAAGGGGTTAGGTCTCAGCACCATGAAGCTATCAGCAGCCACTGCAGCATGAGTTCAATCCCCAAGCAGGGAGCTAACCCAGGGCACAGCAGACCTCTCCTGTCTCACCTGCTGCTTCCCTCAGCAGTGTATCTCAGTCAATCCATCTGTTCTGCTTCCCACTCTGTCTCTAGTGAATTCTCTCACCCACCCACCCCACACTGTGGCCTACACCCAGCTCTTGTATGTATAAATAAATAAATCTTTTAAAAAAAAAAAGGTGAAAAAAAAAAAAAATAACCAACCAGTTACTGATGTGGAAGTTGGGCAGTTGTAAAGAGAGATAAGAGGCTACTCATTTTATCTGAACAGAACAAATGTAACAGAATTATTTCCTATATACTTATTATGCTGTTTTCTATTTGAACCTTATAGATGTATTGCTTATTCAATAAGTATTAAACAAAGGAATGAATGTTTATGTTTACACTCAAAAAAAGGGAAAGCAAGATACCTACTACTTCCCTCCTTTTTAATAATTAATTTCCTATTATTAAATAAAGAACTGTAGTCAAAGCAGTAGCAAAAGATAATAATTTACATGATTCTTGCCTGTAAGGAATATCTTCTATAGAAACAACTGCACTTTTTCCAGAGACATGTATTAAAGAATTATATTTTGTTTAACATTTAGTCTAACACATCATCAATTTCAAATCTTTAATTATTTTTATACCAGTCAAGCACTCATTCATATGAGCAGAAGCCCTTTTACATACTAAAGAATATGACATGGCCAACCCTAAAGGATTTCAAGAAATAATTTGCAATAAAAACTTATAGGTAGTGTTTCTTGTTCTAGTATTCATGCCATGAACAGCTTTGCACCTACTGTTTGGCTGTCTGTTAGATGAGAATAAAATATTTAGTTATGATCAAAACACTTTTGAAATCACTCCTCGGGGTCCCCAAATTTTAAATGTAACCATTGAAATTAAGTGATGAATAAATATAACAGTATTATCTCTCTACAGTTAAAATTGATTGTGTATCAGAAAATTGGTAACCATATTTCCATCATGATCACATCATACTATATATAGCACAAAGGATCTGAGTTGTTAATCTACTTTTTTACCTCTACTAGTATATTGATACTACAAGTCTGAATTATTTGCACTCCTTTTAAAATAAAAGGCAGTAAATTACTAGTAAGATAAAATTATCATCTCACCTTTAAAGTAGTAAGCAGAAAGATTTTATTGACAGTAAATTTGTATTAGAACTTTCCCTCATAATGCTCAACACCATAACTAGGAAGATAAAAACATCACAAAAAATATTTAATTAAATCCATCAACAATTCTTTCCTTTAAGACAAATAATTCATATGATAAACAATCACACATAAAGTGATTTTTTTAAAAATCTATAATGAAGTATAGTCTTAATCAATGCTTAAATCATAACTAATTCAATTGGTATGAATTTGAAAGTGTTACACATATTAAGAATAATTCTTGAAATAAGGGAAACTCAAACCTTCATGCCTTTTTACTTATCATCAATAAAAATTTACAGAGGACCAGGCCATAACAGGATATTTAATTTTAGATATACCTGATTTTTCTGGAACTAAACTAATTTGGAGGCTACCATCAGTTTATGCTCTAGTTTATAGGATTAAGGCATTGAAGTTGGCAGTGAGCAGACAGTTGGATTCTCCTTCATTAGGTCAAATGTGCATCTGGCAACTAATCAACCCAGACATTTTCTGGGCATAAGGATACTGACCAAAGCAGTCCCAAAAGAATTCAAGTCACTGAGTTAGTGTTACTCAAACTGCAAAAATTAAAACATTTCCCCAGACTTTACTTGGAAAAGGATTTGTACTGCTTTGATAAAATATGTCCTGTTGGATCTATCCAGGTGCCATAGTGACGGAAAAATGGATCTTGGCCCAGAAGAGATTTGAGACAAATTCTCAGCAACCTACCCACTCCATCTCCCACCTGTATGTACACCAACCTACCAAGGTACAGGTCTTAGCCCGAAAGAGTTTCAAGGTGAGGTCCCAGCACCGCCCCAGGCCCCAGGCCCCAGGAGGCACCAGCTGCTATGCTCAGCATGCAGTAAACACTGAGAATGATAGGAAAGGAGGGAGGACCCACACATAAACAGAAGTTCCAACTACACCAGAGAAAAATTGAGAGAAAACAATTAGGAGAAGGAAAAATACAAATAGCAACCAAGTCCTCGGGGCAACACCACAACACACAGACAGAAAAAACCTCCAGAACCAAACTACAAACACATGGATGAGATCCTCTTTCTATCAGATACAACATTCAAGATTACCATAATTATGAAAATCAAAAAAGTAATACAAAGAAAAAATTAGAAAGAGATCAGAGATATGCATAAAACTCAGAAAAGCAGATGAATGCTATGAGAAACAAACAATACACAAAAGAGTAAAACTGAAACTTTTAAATAAGAAAATTAACAGAATTGCAGGGTATAGAAATGTCAATGAAGGAGATGAAAAATTCTGGATAAAGCCATGGAAGCAGGACAGACCAAATGGATAATCAAATTAGTGACCTCCAAGAAACAAATGGAGAATGAGTGAAAATGGAAATAGAAATGCAAACGAGAATAAGATTATGAAATACTTCAATAATTATCCAACACCATGAGAAAAGGTAATAAAAAATCGGGGCCTCCCTGGTGGCGCAGCGGTTGAGCGCTGCGCTGTGGAGCTGTCGGCAGCGCGCAATGCAAGTTCAACGCCCAGCCGGGGAGAATATCACATGGTGCGGCAGACCTCTCCTGTCTCGCCCGCTGCTCCCCTCAGCAGTATATTTCTGATCTGCCTGTTCTGCTCCCCACTCTGTCTCTGGTGAACCCTCTTGCCGCCCTACGCCTCTGGCCTGTACCCCAGCTTGTATGTATAAATAAATAAATCTTTAAAAAATAAAAATCTTAATCCCAGAAAGAGAAGAAAGAAGGGAACCTAAAAATTATTTAAAGAATAATGGAAGAAAATTTCCCAAACTTTAAGAAAGAAATGAAAATACAAATTCGAGAATTTAAAAGAACACAAAGCTACCGAAATAAAAAGAGACCTACAGTAAGACATATAGTAGTAAAGCATCCAAGATTCCAAGACAAAGAAAAAATAATGAAACTGCAAAGGGGGGGAAAAACTGATAACCCGTAAAGGAACCCCAAATAAGCTAACATCAGATTTCTCTGTTAAAAAAAAAACAAAACACTATAGCCAAGAAGAGTAAGAAGTGACATATTTGAAATTCTCAAAAATAAACATTTCTAGCCAAGAATACACTATCTTGCAGTTATTTTTCAGATATAAGTTAAAAAATAAGGGCCTTCTCAAACAGAATCTGAGAAAGTTTGTAGCCACTAGACTCCCCCCTCTAAGAAACATTAATAGGAACTTTAGTATTTAAACCAGAGAGAGGAATGAACATAGAGAAAACTGGACAAAGAATTAAAAAAGAACCACAAAACTGGAAAAAACAACAATAGCAGACTTTCATATATCAAAAATCATTCTAAATGTCAATAGACTAAATTCACCAATAAAAAGACACAGAGTATCTATTTGGGTAAGGAAACAGAATCCAACCTTCTGTTGCCTCCAGGAATGCACCTAAGTTCCAAGGATAAACACATGTTAAAGTAAGGGGTTGGAACACAATTCTACAAACAAATGACACCCAAAGGAAGACAGGATAGCCATACTTATTTCAGGTAAAAAAGACTGTAAGCTAAAAAAGGTAACAACAGATAGGGACCAAAACTATATAATATTTAAGGGAATAATACACCAGAAAGATAGAACACTCCTCAAAATTGATTCACCAATTGAAGGAGCACCAAAATATATCAGACAACTACAATCAAATCTGAAAATAGACACTAGAGAAAATACATATGCAGTTAGAGTCTTCAACACTCCACCCTCACCAGTGAACAGATCAATGAGACAAAAAGTAAATAAAGACACAATTGTCCTAAACAAAGAATAAGAACAAATGGGTTTAACAGAAAATTGCAGGAAATGGTACCACAAAAAAGCCAAATAAATACACACTTTTCTCAAATGCACCTGGGTCATTCTCCAGAATTGATCACATACTGGATCACAAGACAAGTATCAACAAATTCATGAAGATTGAAATCATACCAAGTATCTTCTCTGACCAGGAAGTTATGAAAATAGAAATCAACTACAAAAACAAATCAAGGAAATCCTCTAATACATGAATATTGACAAACACTCTATTGAAAGACCACTGGGTCAATGAAGAAATCAAAGAAATTAAAAATTACCTTGAGACAAACGACAACGAGGAGAAAACCTTCCAGTATATATAACAAACAGCAAAAGCAGTAATAAAAGTAAATAGTAACAGAGTATACCATCAAAAAACAAGAGTCTAAAGAAACAATCTAACCTAACTAGAAAAAGGACAACAAAATTTGAGATGGAATGTCCTTCCCCACAAAGAAACAACAAAAAAAAACCCAAAGCCAGTAGGACAGAAATAGTAAAAATTAGAGGAGAAATAAATGATATAGAAATCAAAAAGACAGTCAAATTATAAATGAAACCAAAAATTGTGTCTTCAAAAAAATAGACAAAGAAAAGTGGGAGAAAACTAAAAAAAAAAAAAAAATAGGGTTAAAAAATGAAAAAGACATTATAATGGAAAGCCAGAGAATAGGAGATTATTGTAAACATTTATTTGCAAATAAGCTACCTAGATGAGATGAACAAATTCTCCGAATTTTATAATTATACAAGGATGAATAGGAGAAAATTTTTAAAAAACATGAACAAGCAATCACAAGCAAGAAAACCGGAATAGTTTCAAAACTCTCCCCCCTTCCAAAAAAAATTCCAAGATCACAAGATTTCATATGCAAGTTCTACTTAAATTTGAAAGATGAACTAATACCTAGCCTGCTCAAGTAATTTCAAAAACTTGAGAGATGGAATGCCTCCTTCTCCACAAAGAACAAGGAATTAAACAGAATCCATTTTTAGAAGTAGGTTTTTTTTCTAAAAGAGGATAAATCAGTGTTTTATACTTCCAGACTTTAAACTATAATATAAAGCCATAACAATCAAAACAGCATGGTATTGAAACAAATGCAGACACACAGACAATGAACTAGAATCAAGAACCCAGGAATAAAACCACTAATTTACGGACAGCTAATCTGTAACAAAGGAGCAAAGTATATACACTGGAACAAGGGAAGCCTCTCCAATAAAGGATGTTGGAAAATTTTAAATGCCACTTTCAAAGGAATGAAACTAAACCACTATCTCACAACAACACAAAACTCAACTCAAAATGGATAAAAGACTGAAAGACACACAGAAGACGACACAGACAAAAACTCTAAGATCTTTATAGATTCATTCCCAACATCAAGGAAAACAAAAGAGAAGATGAACAATTTGGATTACATCAAACTAAGAAGTTTCTACACAGTGAAAGAAACTATAACTTAAAGGAAGAGATAGCTTTCTGAAGGGGGAGCATATATTGTATACCATATATTTGATATGGGATTGACGTCAAAGATACACAAAGAGCGTTCACATAAGAGTGTTCACATAACACAATAAAAAGAAAACAAATAACCTAAACAAAAAATGGACAGCAGCTAAACAGGCACTTCTCGAAAGAAGACACACAGATAGCTAAAAGGCACATGAAAAAAATATTTACTACTTATCATACAGGAAATGCAATCAACATATACCAGTGAAAATGGCCCATATCAAAAAGACCATCAAGATAAAGGAAACCTCTTAAACTTTTGGCAGGAATGTACACTGATCCGGTCCCCTTGGAAAGCAGTGTGGAGTTTCCTCAAAAGACTAAAAATGGATCTGCCATAAGACCCAGTAATCCCATTCCTAGGTTTCTACCAGAAAAATACAAAAACACTAATTCAAAAGGAAACGTGAATTCCCATTTTCACAGCACCACTATTTACAATAGTCAATAAATGGAAACAACCTAAATACCCCCAAACAGACAAATGGATCAAGAAGATGTGGTATTTATACACAATGGAATACTATTCAGCAATCATAAAAATATAAATTCATGCCATTTACAACAACACAGATGGAGCTGAAAGGGATTATACTATGTGAAATAAGTCAGGAGAATGATAAATGCCAGAATGTCACTTAAATGTGCAGTATAGGTTAACCAAGCAAAGATTAAAAGACAAATTTTAAAACCAACTCTTGAAAATTGACAGTTGATCTTTGGCTTTCAAAGTAGATGGGAGAGCAAGAGGGTAAAATACAGGGGTAATGGAGAGAACACAATGAATTATGGTAGAGGACTAGGGATACTTCAGTGGTGGGAGGGCTAGTGCCTGGGGGGCTAGGGAGAGGATAGAAATCCTGTACTGTGAAAAAAAATAGTAAGGATGTGAAATACTGATACTTCAATAACAAAGAAAAAAAAGTCCTACTATATATTCATCAACACAATAAGAGTTCTACAAAACTTTTATTTCTGGCAATATTCACTTTACTTTTATATACAAAGCAAGTAATACATTTGCTTAATTTATATTTTAAGATTCAAAAGATTCCAATTTTTTAATATTTCCTACACAATTGCTCCTATAGAAATCGTTTGCCTTGTTTGATGGAAAAATCTGTAAGTCTAGAGGAGATGAACAAATAACTAAAATGTTAAATCTTTAAAAAAAACATAATAAATAAATTCCACATTAATTTCTGCCATCCTACCTAACAGAAGGTGCAATAAAGGTAAATTTATAACACAACCTTAACTGCAGTATACTTACATGTTACTGTATCTTAATAGGAAATCTTAAAATATAAATCTAAACATTAACAAAATATTTAATCTGTAATTATAAACAGTTATAGAGACCATGCTTATACAGTTGTTCATTTGAGATCACTGAATTCTGAAACAAAAATTATTTTAATATAGCATGTGTAGATGTCATCTGCATTCACAAATGCTAGTAGTTGTGAAATACTAACATCAATAAGGCTTTTAAAGTTATATATATCGTTAACATGAATGACATGCTATGAAATATAATTTAGACAGGAAATCTGATTTTATTAAAGCATTATTTAACCAGTCAAAATTGAAGAAAAATAAACATCAGGCACAGTGATACATTCTGGAATTCAAAGATGAATATATAAAATGCAGCACATGCCATAATAAACAATCCAGGTTGAAACTGTGACATATTTTATTGAGAGGGTTTGTACTAGTTTCAGACTTAAAAAGATATGTGAGAATTTCTATATAGTGTGTGTGGAAAAATCACAAAGAAATGTAGTTCCAAAAGTCTTAATACAGAAGAAAGAATTATGGGGGAGAAAAAGAAAGTAACCAGGAGATATGAGAATACATAATTAAG
The DNA here is from genome assembly GCA_004024925.1 of Scalopus aquaticus. NCBI lineage: Eukaryota > Metazoa > Chordata > Mammalia > Eulipotyphla > Talpidae > Scalopus > Scalopus aquaticus. The sequence goes on from PVIJ01008118.1 coordinate 23,470, forward strand.
AAATAGTATCTAGTCAGGATGCAATGTGTAGAATGAAAAATGATATTCTATGGTGAATGAAAGCTTCTAAAGATTTTTCTGACCCTTTCAAATGTTTCCACTATTGGAATATAATCTTCCTTAAGGACAATTTGGTAGTAATTAACAAAAAGCATTAATACACATAACCTTTTGATCTCTGATTTATAAGTACTCACTCTAAAGAAATCATCAAATAAGAGTGCACAATGTTTTTAGTGTTGGAAGGCCTTGCTGGCGCGATTGATGAGAAAAAGCAACAAAAGGAATTTGAGTTCAAAAAAAAATTAAAACTATCACTATCTATAGATGTCATGATAATAAACACAGAAAGCCTTAAAAGACTACATAAAAAACTATAAGAAACAATGAATCAATACAGTCAAGAGGCAGGCTACAAAAAAGGTTTTTGCATTTCTATATGCAAACAACAAACCAGAAGAGAAATCCAGAAACCCATATATTTACAAATACACACACACACACACACACACACACACACACACACACACACACACAACTAAGTAGCTAGGAATTAACCAAGGAGGTTAAAAAAAAAAAAAAACCATTACAGTGTTACAGTGAAAACTATAAGACATTGTTAAAAAATAAATAATTAAAGACACTGAAATGGATATTCCCAGCTAATGGATTGTAAGTATGAGTATGTTAAAATAGCCATCTTATCAAAGCAATATATGTATTTAATACAATTCCTATCAAAATTCCAACAACTTTCTTCAAGCAAAGAGAACAAGCATTACTGAAATTTGTATGGAACCACAACAGCCACAGCAATTCTGAGATAAAAGAAAAATGGAGGCTTTACGTTCTCAGACTTCAAAGTATATCACTCAGCAACAGCAATCAAAACAAATGGTATCAGAATAAAAAACGACACAGATCAATGAACAGAAATGAGCCCTGACATAAACACACACTTAACTGCTGGACAATTAATTTACAACAAAGTGGTCAAGAACATAACAATGGAGAAAGGAAAATTACTTCAACAAATATTGTTGGGAAAACTGAATAGCCACATTCAAAAGAATGAAAATAGGCCATTACTTCAAGATACACAAAAATTAATTCAAAATACTCAAAGATATGGATGTAAGACCAGAAATCATAAAACACAGAGAAAACATAAACAGAATACTCTGCACCACTGGATTCAGAGATGTCTTTGGGAACTCACTATGATAGCAAGGGAAACAAATGTAAAAAAAAAAAACAGTATTACAAGTTAAAAAACTTCTGCATAATAAAAGAAACTCATTAAAGCAAAAAGAAACCCTACCAAATAGTAGAGAACATTTGCATATCATATACCCAACAGAGGAATAATAGCCAAAGTCTACAAAAAACTCATTTAACTCAAAAAAAGATAACAAAAATTGCATCAAAAAAAATGGGCAGAGGAGCTAAACAGACATATCTTCAAAGAAAGTATACAAATGGCCAATGGGCACAAGGAAAAATGGGCTTATTATCATGTACATCAGGGAAATGCAAATCAAAACTACAGTGAGATACCATCTCACACTTATAAGAATGGCCCAATCAAAAAGACCAGAAACATGTTAGTGAGGATTTGGAGAAAAAGGAAACCTCTTACACTGTTGGTAGGAATGTAGACTAGTCTAGTCTCTATGGAAAGCAACGGGGAGATTTCTCAAAACCCTAAAATAGACGTACTATAGATCCAAAAATCCCTCTCCTAAGTATCTACCTGAAGATACAAACAAAATAATTCAAAGTGATACATGCAGTCCTATGTTCACTGTAGCATTATTTATAAAATCCAAGCTATGGATACAACCTAAATGCCCAATGACAGATGAGTGGATTAAGAAGATGCGGTATGTTGGGGTCTCTCTCGAGGCACAGGAGTTAAAGTCTCCCTCTATCAAGCTCTAGCAAGCCACAGTGCCATGAGTTCGATCCCCAGCCAGGGAGTTAACCAACATGGTGCAGACCTCTCCTGTCTTTCCCGCTGCTCCCCTCAGCAGTGTATTTCAGTAGCTGTCTGTTCTGCTCCCCACTCACCCCCTCACACCTCTGGCCTATACCCCAGCTCTTGTATGCATAAACAAATAAAAATCTTAAAAAAAAAAAGATGAGGTATGTTTATACAATGGAATACTATTGAGTTATTAAAATAAAAATGAAATATTTTCACTTGTGACAACATGGATGGAACTGAAGGGGATGGTGTTAAACAAAGAAGGTCAGAAGGAGAAAGGACATATACTCATCTGTGAAATATATTTTAAAAATCAAGAAAAGGAACAAAAACAAACCAAAACAAGTGCTTGAAATCTGACTGCAGAATTGAGGATACCAGAAAGAGAGGAAGGGGAATAGAAGCAAAGGGAGAAAGGGGTTCAAAAGAGGATTATGGGTATTAATTTAATGGTGCATGTGATGATAACAAACATTTGTAGAAGTGAGATTCTATACTCTAAAACACACAATGCTATAAAGAAATATTATTTCAATAAATATAATTATTTTAAAAAGTGCAGGATGTTCAGAGCAGCAGTGTTAATAATATGTCATCTTCACAGTATGGAGTTTTGAAAACTGTAACATTTTCAAGGAATTATTAATAAAGGGATTAAAAGGACAAGAGAATTAATTCAATAACTTTCTACATCAATAAATATATGACTCATGTATTTAAATTTTAGTCCATGGAATACTGCTAATTGGAAAAAGTAGAAGTTACAACACTAACGAAAAGACAGAAGTGACAAAAATAGCAAAGTTAATCTAGTTATAAGAATAGGTTCTGAGGATCTAACATATAGCACGGTGACCATGTTAATACCATTTTATATACTTTGAAGTCACTAATACAGTAAATCTTAAATGTTTTCACCAGAAAAATAAAGTTATATGAAATGATGAATGTGTTGACTCACTCTATTGTGGTGATCATTTTCCAATATATATGTGCACAAATATGTATATATACAAATGTATACATTAATGTATGCTGTACAACTAAACATAAACAATGTTATGTGTCAATCTTATCTCAAGCTGGAAAAATTAATTTAAAAAATTTAAGTCTTTACTGGATCAACAAGATGTGGTATATATACACAATGGAATTCAGCAATCAAAAAAGAAAAAACTAATGCCATTTACAGCAACATGGATGGAACTATAAGGGATTATGCTCAGTGAAATAAGTCAGAAGGAAAAAGAAAAATATCAGATGGTTTCATTTATAGGAGGAATTATAGAGGAACTAAATAAGGGATCAGAGGAAAAAAATAGAAAAAAAACCCCACAACAAAAGAAAAATAAACTGACAACTATAAATCAGAGACATTTTGCAGGGGAGCAGGAGGGAGAGGGACCAAAATGAGGGCAGGAAGAGCACAAGGGTCTATGATGATGGTGCACAGGTGAACTGGTGATGGAAATTCTAAGGGGACTACACCTGTGAAGAGAAAGTAAACATCATACAAAAATGAACAATGATGTAAAATATATATAAATACCAAAACAATGTAAAAAAATTGTCATTAAAAAACATTAATAATACCAAAAGATAGGACAACTGGATAGCCACACATGAAAGAATGAAACTGGACCTCTTCCTCACTTCATACCCAAAAAAGTAATTAAAGTGGACCATCAATTGAAATATAATAGCTAATGTTATAACACTCTTGGAACTTGGAAATACAGTAGTAGATCTTCAAGACAGAATTTGACAAAGCCTTCTTAGATATGGCAACCAGAGCATACACAATTAAAGAAATAAAGAAAAATGGGACTTCATCAAAATTTTCAACATCTGTGCTTAAAAAGATAAGTGCAAAAACTTCTATTTACAAAATCCTATGTTTTATAAGAAATAAGTCTCTAGGAGACGTATGTCTTTAAAAAGATCTTAGTACTCAATGATAGAAAAGGTAAGTATCTTACTTTCAAAATGAGCAAAGGATCTGAACTAACATTTCTCCAAAAAAGATGTACAAATACACAAATACCCAATAAGGACATAAAAAGACACTTGTTATTACTGGCCACCACGAAACCATAACCAAAATTACAATATCATTTTTACTCACCTAAGATGATTATAGACAATTGTAAGATGACTTACAGACATTAAGTGCTGACAAGACTAGAGAGGAAGTGGGACCCTCAACAATGCTGATGGGAATTAAAATAGAGGGGCTACTTTGGAAACCAGCTTCACAGTTCTGCAATGATTAAACACAGAATTGCCATATGACCCTATAATTCACTCATAGGTAAGTATCAAAGTAATGAAAACAAAGAGGCACACAAAAACTTGAACATGCATGCTGACAGCAGTATTAATGATAGCCAATATTTCTATCAGCTGATGAAAGCAGAAACATGCAATATGTCCACATAACAGAATATTATTAAAAAGAATGAAGTACTAGTATCTGTTATAATATGGACATATACAAAAGTTCAAGAAATCATAAGTAAAAAGTCTTGTATTATATGACTGAATTAATATGAAATAATCAGAATGGGTGAATGCAAAAGACAGAACTCTCATTGCCAGAGGCAGGGAAGACGGAATGCAAAGTAACAACGTAATGTGTACAGTGTTTCCTCTTGGGATGATGAAATGCTTTCTAGCTAGATAGAGGTCATAGTTACACAACACTGTGAATGTGAATAAAATTAAACTGATTTGCTCATTTTAAAATGGGAAATTTTGTCATAGAATTCTCACTTCAATTAAAAAATAAAGGGCATGTTGATGACATTTTAATGTTGGTTTTTTAAGGAGGGTTACTGTGCATACCTATTTAAATGATTAAACTTAAAAATATTGATCATACCAACTACTGATGAAAATGTATAGAAACTCAATTTTCATACAGTGCTAATGGAAATGTAAAATGGTACAACTGTGGAAAACTATTGGTAATTGCCTAAAATGCTAAACATACATTCTATATAACTCAATCATTTGACATCGAGGTATTTTACCAAGAAAAATTAGAGTTCATGTCCCAACAAGGACTTGTACATGGATGCTCAATGCAACCTTCTTTGTTAAATAACAGTCAAAAATGGGAAACAACCCAAATGTCCATCAACAGATGAATAAATAAACTATGCTACAGCTACAATAAGGAATTATTGCCCAGGACTCCCTGGTGGCACAAAGGGTTAAGTGTCAGCACTACGAAGCTATCAGCAGCCAGTGCAGCAAGAGTTCCATGCTTGGCTAGGGAGCTAACCCCATGGCACAGTAGACCTCTCCTGTCTCTCCTGCTGCTCCCTTAGCAGTGTATTTGTCAATCTGCCTGTTCTGCTCCCCACTCTGTCTCTGGTGAATCCTCTCACCTCCCCCCCCGCCAATTACACACCTCTAGCCTACAACCCAGCTCTTGCATGCATAAATATATCTTTTTTTTAAAAAAGTATTACTATTCAGCACTAAAAGGGAATCTACTGTAATCTACCATAAGCATAAATCCCAAAATAATTACACTGAGTGATAAAATTCAGACAAAAAAAAAGAGTAATTATTCTATGGTTCCATTTATATAAAATTTCAAAAATGCAAACTAATCTATAGCATCAGAAATCTGATCACTGGTTTTCTGGGATGAGGAAAGAGTTTGGGTACTAACTGGAGTAAAAGATGACAAAGACCTCTTAGGAAACTTTTCAGGGTAACATCTCAATTATGGTGATGGCTTTTTGAGTATATCAATAATGTCAAAGTTACCAAATCCTGCATTTTAAATATAAGCAGTATACTGTATAATAATTACACATCAATAAAACTATTAAAATTTTCTTATCAAAACATATAATTCGGGCCTCACTGGTGTCGCAGCGGTTGAGCGCTGCGCTGTGGAGCTGTCGGCAGTGCGTGATGCGAGTTTGACTCCCAGCTGGGGAGAATCCCACATGGTGCAGCAGACCTCTCCTGCCTCGCCCGCTGCTCCCCTCAGCAGTGTATTTCTGATCTGCCTGTTCTCCTCCCCACTCTGTCTCTGGTGAATCCTCTCGCCGCCCCATGCCTCTGGCCTATACCCCAGCTTGTATGTATAAATGAATAAATCCTTAAAATAAAAAAACATATAATAATTCCATTTATGTATTATAAAAATAAACATATGCACAGAAAATAATATTCTAAGAAATATATATTTCCTGCTGGAATCATTTTTAAAAAAAATATTTCTACTGAAGATGGAAACTCAAAGATATATTTGAACATTATTTGTAATTCATCAAAAATATTCTAAACTTCTAGCAGGTAAGAAAGAATGACTCAACATAAAAATGCAGGATAGAGCATGAGGCCCTACTGAGCTAGCTGCAGGCAGCAGACAGGCCCATGGAGTTCCTGGCTGACACAGTATGCTCCCAGTGGAGGCTTCCCTGCAATGTTACTGCAGCATCCCCTTTCTACATCATTACATCCGGCCCACTGAAGGGAGGGGGTGGGAGAGTAGAAAGGGTGGAATGGACCCAATGGCTTATGGTGGAGGACGAGTAACTTGATGGTGCACATGATGTGGTAATATAAGTCAGAAGATTTGAGACTGAATCATATATACTGTTTTAAACCAATACTATGTCAATTAAAAAATATACCAAAGAAAATGTGACATGGACTAGGAAAATAAAATATAAACAATAACCATACATGTTCAGCAAAAATAAATAAGCAAGCCATCCTCAAAACCCTGGATATAAAGTATAAATAAAATGTTGAAAACTTGAAGTACATCAGTGACAAATGCCTGTATGTACTAACCTAGGAACATATCCATGATATATATTTAAAAAGCAAAAAGAAAGTTAGAGGACAACACATATTTGTGAGGAACAGTGATTAGTAAGAGCACACAGAAATGAATAGCCAAGTGCTATACAGATTACATCTGGGAAGGACAGAGGCTAGAAGAAGCTGATGAAATTTTACTTCACATTTATAAACTTTCATGTTGTCTGTATATGTCTAAAGTATCACTAAACTTTAATTTGTAGATAAAGAAGTATATTTGCCTTAAAAGAGATGTTAATTGGTACCTGTCAATACTTATATCATTCTACACCTAATTAACAAGAATAACACTTGTGTCCAAAACCATAAAAGCAACAATTTTTGACTGTGATAGTCAAACTCTAAAGTTCATCATTTATAAAAAAAGTTATCATTTGTATACAAATATTTATCCAAAGTATGCATATTTATTCATAGGAACTGCATGTTATGTAACCTAAGATGAGCAAACATTTCTAATCAGTTTGTAAAGTACTAGAACCAGGACAGGGTGTCCCAGGCTGACATGAACCTGGTTCACAGTTGCTAGGATGATTTGTCTCAATGGTTCATCTTATTCCCCCATGACTAAAAAGAGCCCATATATTGAGACTGAAGGGCTGCCAAATCATCCAGGGCTACTTGTATTTCATCAACAGAAGAAAACACACCTTTATGACTACCCCAAAGGGACATAATCTGGAACCCCGTAGCAAAATGAGTCTCAATGGGTGGTATACAAAGTAATTCCTCCGGCAAAATTACTTTTCATAAAAAGAGATGAGTAGTATTCTCCCTTAGCTTCACTTCCTTAGTACTCTTAATTACACCTGAACTCATGAAGAAATAATTGCTCTTAAGGCAAATCACTTACCACATTTGTTTCAGTAAAGGCTAAAGCATTTTATGACAACCAAAACAGCTAGTTAAGAAAGGGCTAGCAAGGCTTCCAGAAGAGTAACATGCTTAATTAGAAGCCTCAAAAGATCCACCAGTTAAACATAAAACTGGTAAGGCTGAAGTGGCTGAAGAAAAGTATGAACAAATTTAAAAGTATCTATATTAAAGATGTACAGAATCAGGTTCATAGAAAAGATTCACCTGAAGTGAAATCTTTTGTATCAATAATATAACAAGATGTTTTTATAGTTACAAATATCCGTGCATTTAATTACAAAACACGAGGCAGGTCTGCCTCTCCTGCCTCATCTGCTGCTCCTCTCAGCAGTGTATTTCTTCCATCTGCCTGTTATGCTCCCCACTCTGTCTCTGGTGAGCCCTCTCACCGCCTCGCACCTCTGGCCGGTACACCAGCATGTATACATAAATAAATAAAATCTTAAAAAACATTTTTTTTAAGATTTAAAAGTGAGACTACATTTTCAAACCTTTCAAACAGAAACAAGCTATTTTAAGAATTAAGGATGGCATCCATTTTTTTAATTTTAAAAACATATTTCCATTTCTAAAGGTCATTGGGAATGTAAGATTTAAAAATTGACACTTACAAAGTTGACTTTACATACAAAACCATCATTTACAATTTAGAATACATGAGCATTCTAAATACTCATAATGAAAGCTGCTCTCATCAAAAAGAAACGTGAATTCAGCATTCGATACAAACACACAACTTGAGGAACTTCTAGGAGGTTGGGGGAATCTAGGAAGGCTCAAAATCAGTATTTCTCAAAGATCCGAGTCCTTGAATCACTTGCACTGCCTATTAAAAAGATTCCCACTCTCTAACTCAGAGATTCTAACTCAACAAGTTTTCAACGAGGCACAGGTAATTCTAGACAAGAAATTCAGGCCAAGAAAGACTGTTCCAGAGACTTCCCTAAACCCTCCAAAGTTTCTTAAGAAACCAGCCCATCCACAAACACCCAAAGCCTGAACACCCACACACCACTGTAGGAATGATTCCCATTTTACACAGTCAATAAAGCTATTTCACACTACACCCTAACGGTAAACACAATGGAGTCCCATTCCTAATGAATATTTTAAAGGGAGTACAGAGAGGCTAAAGGAGCAAAAAGAAACACAGAGACTTTTTGGATACATACTATGCACCATCCATTTCTAAACAAAGGTCAGGCTGCAAGAAGTAAGAAAGTCACAAACAGGAGACACCAAATCACTAACTTACCTCGATCCAATGTTTTTCTTCAATTTATTATTCAGGAGAATGGTCTTGAATCACATAATTTTTAACAATGAAAATGCTTTTTTCTCATAACCTATTTCGCAGCTAGTCAAGTTTTACACTGGTTCCACTGACAAAATTTTTATCTAGTGGCACCAAGTAACAACAGTTATGGTGTGAGATAACAAAATGCTTTTTATGCAGTAAAATTAGGATTATGATCAGCTACACATTCCAGAATTTTTTTCTATGGTAGTTTAAAAAAAGGAATTGTTCTTTTGGTCATGTAAAGAAGTGGTAAGGCAGGTAATTCAAGGCAACTACATGACACCACTGCCTCAGGCTCCTTTCATTCTTTCTTCTCAGTCACCCAAATATTTATTAATAGATTTCATCTACATTTTAAGTGTCACAAATGATATCAACAAAGTCATTTTCCTGGCTGGGAAAAAAAGGAAATCAAAAGACAGAGGGTCATGGGAAACCCTGATTCAGGGAAACAGAAATGTCCTAGCAAACATTCATTCAGACTGCAGCACCAGGAGTCTACAAAGGCACATTTCCCAGTTGGACACACTGTCACACCAATGTCTGGGACTTATACCTGTAGTATGAAAAATGGGATGAAAAGCACTGCATAGACAAACTGTAGTGTTGCCATCCAAAGTTTATTAGGAGAAAAGTCATCTTAGAATTTCAGTCTGGATAGTTCATTCATAATCTAACATCAATTAATATCCTACTCCCAACAGACCTTTCTTGTATCCCCTAGAATCTGAGTTCTATAAGTAAGTACAGCACTTTTTTCTAGTTTTTTATCTACAAATAAAATCTTGCATGATTTTTAAAGTTAAAGAATTCTTATCTAACAGTATCCTTTATCATTCCATTACGATTTAAAATTAAAAAATGTAAAAACTAAGGAAATAAATGCTAACACTACGGTAGATAACTTCAGGCAGTAACCTAAAGATCCGTACCAAGTAGAAATGAGAAATATAATTAATATCATGGTGGTGGAACTTAGCACAGGATTCATCTGAGAGATGAAGTCAACAGATCTCAAATATGTAACCCCCAAGTTCTGCCTTCCTGACCTTTATTAGACTTGTATGAAAACTTGTTTTAAAAGGTAATAAATCCTTATTTCTACATATAAAGGATAATATTACTAAGAAAGATAAAATGACAATGATATAAACTTAAGAGAATTTTTTTGTAAATTTAAAAAATTTCATACTGGTTTCACATACATTATATCTAATTTTGTTCTCAAGAAAGTTTCACAGCAAATTACGTCAGTTTACAAGAATGACTATAGCTTAGTGTTTTCTTTTTTTTTAACCCTCTACCAAACCACCTGTGCCCATACCCCATCTGCTCCCCTCCATATCCCCACCCTCCTCTTCCCTGTTCACTTTCATAATCATAATATTCATTTTGCTGAGTTCATGATTTATTCCTACTTCTATTATGAATTTTTTTAAAAGATTTATTTATATATGCATACAAGCTGGGGTGCAGGCCAGAGGCATGGGGCAGCAAGAGGACTCACCAGAGGCGGAACAGAACAGGCAGACTGATAAGAATACACTGCTGAGGGAGCAGCGGGTGAGGCAGGAGAGGTCTGCTGTGCCTTGTGGGAATCTCCCCAGCTGGGCATTGAACTTGCATTACCACTGCTGACCGCTCCACAGCGCAGCACCCAACCACTGCACCACCAAGGAGGCCCTGATTATGAATGTTTTATGGATATTTATATTCCACAGATAAGTGAAGACATCTGATATGTGTCTTTCACTTTTTGTCTTATTTCATTCAACATAATTACTTCAAGATCTATCCATTTGTCCCCAATGTCACCCTTTCATCTTTTTTTCACAGCTGTGTAGTACTCCACCGAACACATATTTCACAATTTCTCTATCCATTTGTCTGTTGACAGGCATTTGGCTTCCGTGACATGGCAATTGTGAATAGTACTTCTATGTATATAGGCACAGAAAAATCTTCTCACATTAGAGTTTTCATATTATTTGCATAAATACCTATTAGAAGTATTGCTGTATTATATAGAATTTCCATTTTTATTTTCTTAAGAAATCTCCATACCATTTTCTATAGGGGCTGTGCCAACCTGCATTTCCACCAACAGTGGATAAGAGTTCCTTTTTCATTGCAACCTTGCTAACATATGTTAATTCCATTCTTTTTATAAGGGCCATTCTCACAGAGGTGTGCTACATCAATGTAGTTTTAATTTAATTTCCTTTACAAGTGATGTCGAACAATTTTTCTTATGTCTATAGAGCATCTGAATGTCTTCTTTAGAAAAATATCCATCTAGGTCATTTGCTCATTATTTGACTGAGTTGTTTCTTTGTTGTTGGATTAGTCATTTGAAATAAGACAACAAAAGGTATATCTATCTGCTAACCTAGCAAGCAATTAGTACTAGATTCAGAATGCATGACTTCAAATCCAGTGCTCTTGCACTATGGTATAATACAAATGTCTACATAGTTCTCAGTATCTCCTCTAATCATCTGTTTGTCTGTGGGCAACTCATATGACCTCTCTGTGCTTCTCACAATTTCCCAATTTATAAAAACAAGAATTATTCCTTGTAGGATAACATGAGATACAACAAGGATATATATAAAAGAGCTTTAAAGGTTGTTTACATTTCTATTTGACACAGATAAGATAATCCATATTTTAAAAAAAGAATTAAATATACTGAACCATATACAGTAAATTAAGAAATTCTATTTCCCCAAAGTTCATAGTGTTAAATTACTTTATTAAAATGCTCTTATACCAGTCTTTAGAAAGGTTTAAAAGAATCACTGTATTTTCATTTAATTTTAAAGTCTTCAATTTTAACATTCCTTATAAATTAAATCCTATTCAACAGAAGCAATATGTTCCCATTAATCAACTAACTTTACTTAACAACAATAAAATTATCAAATATCCAGAAGCAGGTTCCTGGTACTTATCCTTCCTCTGTAAAACTACACATCACATGTAATGGAATTTGAACCTGAAAGATAAAATGGCTGAGTTGGCTAGACCATGTTCTCAGAATGGGAACACACATCACCAGCATACTTTGCACCATACTTTGCACAGAATGTACCTTGTTTCTGGAGACATGGAGAAAATGTATCTAAGGTTTCAAATTGATCCCTCCTTGTGGTTACAGATTAGATTTCAATGCAGTACGTAAATAGATGGAATAAGGAGAAGCATTTAGTATTAAAACAGTAATTCCTAATATGTGGTATTCAAGTAGATTTTAAATATTACAATGATATTCTATCTTAACAATTATATTTATCTTAACAGACCCTTTAAAATATAACAGACATCAAAACCATGATTAGCATGAAAATAAAGAGCAAACTTTGGTTTTAGAAGTAGGGCAATAATCACAAAAATAGTACGCAAATAATAAATCTAGGATATAGCAAAAATCATGAACATAGAAAATAAATAACAAATCTGGAAAATAATTATCTATCTTATTTTTCTATAATAAAGTTATTACTCAAAAGATGTTTTATATTAAATTAACCCATTTTAAGCATAAAATTGTAAAAAAAAATAAAGAAGTATGTAGGAGGATGATACAGATTAAAGTTATAAACCAACCTTAGATTATGAACTTTAGCTGGATGCTGATTCAAACAGATTATTAAAAAATAATAACTGAACACATATACTCATGAATGACAATCAGGAATACAAGAACAGAGCCTGAATATCTGATAGTGAGAATTTGTCATCAATATCTCAGGTGTGATGAAAGTATGATGATTATAGTCTTTAAAAGAGTTGTTACTTTTCCAAATATCTGGATAAAATTATGTGATAATTAGAATTTGCTTTGACAGAATTTAGAGGTGGAGAGTAGTCAGTGAGTAGGGGTTAATGAAATTACTACCAAAAAAGTTGTACCTCAGTGATTATTCTATTTTTACAATGTTGAAAATTTCTATCTTAAGGTTCTATTAATTTTTCATTAAAATTTTACGCCAAAATTTAAAATTGTGACTAGAAAAATAAAATGAAATCTCTTACTTCAAAGTTAGAGAGGCTAGCTTTTCAAAATTTTTTGTGAAAAAATACATTTTAAACATATCTTTTCTCCTCATTCACCCTTTCTCACAACCAATTTTTTTAAAGCTAAGCTAAGCATTCAGTCACCACACAAATACTTCACAGTAATATACTACATTTCAGAAGCCAATAAAATAAAAAGTAATTCCCTTACTGTCCAGGTATTATCAGACTTCCAAGTTTTAAGTCAGTATTTTCATCAAGGAAAAAGATACGTAATCTACCCTTCCTTTCTCTTGATACTTTTACTTTTATGTCATCATCTACTAGATTTAGACATTGTTCCATACCACAATGACCATATTAATATGCAAATGATTTTAATGGATTAGCTTCAAAACATGTTACATACTTATTACTCATCACAATTACTTAACTCCCCCGTAACTAAAGTGAGGAAAGAAATAAAATTGTGACCATCCTAGATAGACTTGCACAGATTAACACAGATGCTGCATTAATATAGAAATAATACCTATTTAATTACAGCCAAGTCTTAAAATTAACCTGAATCACAAAATGACAGCCTACACATTTTAATTGTAAAAAAGGAAGTAAACTTCTTTTAGACAGTTTAGATATGATTAAAAGCAGATGTACACTTTACAATCAGTAAACTAATGGATTAGCATGGATGATACTTCAAAAAATTACACTGCCATAGATCAAAACCTAAAAAATTTTAAGAAATCCAGCATAGACAAGGCAATTCATAGAGAAACAATCAAGAATCTCAACACACTGGCAATGCAAAAATATTAATATTCTGGAAGACCAGATGTTGGCAAGAGGAGCTTCCTTGCTTTGCTTCCAAAAATACCGACTAATGGCCTCCCTGGTGGCACAGCGGTTAAGCGCTGCGCTGTGGAGCTGTCGGCAGCGGTGACTTGAGTTGGAAGCCCCCCGCCCGGGAGATTCCCACATGGCGCAGAAGACCTCTCCTGCCTCACCCGCTGCTCTCCTCAGCAGTATATTTCCATCGATCTGCCTTTCTGCTCCCTGCTCTGTCTCTGGTGAACCCTCTCGCCGCCCCACACCTCTGGCCTGTACCCCAGCTTGTATGTATAAATAAAATCTCAAAAAATAATCATCTAAAAGTTAAACAGAGGGACACACACCAAGAGAGTCTAATGGCTAAGGGTGAAAAAGAAAACACCCCTTCCACATGAGAGATCAACACAGACTATGACATAGGAGACAGAGAAGAGAGTCACCCCCACTGAACAGGTGGTGAAGAGAAATGCCTTAAGACTGTAGTCCAGAGCTGGGCAAGCTGCCAGTTCAGCCAGGGATTTGGAGAAAAGAAAGTGAAAGTGTGGAGGCACAAAACCTTATCAGGGGGCCTCCCTGGTGGTGCAGCTGTTAAGCACTGCGCTGTGGAGCTGTAGGCAGCAGCAACGCGAGTTCGAGTTCGACGTCCCACCAGAGAAATTCCCACATGGTGCAGCAGACCCCTCCTGCCGCGCCCGCTGCTCTGCTCAGCAGTGTATTTCTATTGATCTGCCTGTTCTGCTCCCCGCTCTGTTTCTGGTGAACCCTCTCGCCACCCCACGCTTCTGACCTGTACCCCAGCTTGTATGCATAAATAAATAAACCTTCAAAAAACAAAACCTTGTCAGGGGCAAAGGAGTCAGAGAACTCCACAAAGGTCGATCTATATGAGGATTGTGCTCTATATTGAACTCCCATCTCCCACCCCTAGGACAGGTACTAACTTCATGACTCTCACTTACAGCACACAGCCTTCAGAGTCTCAAATCTAAAACTCTAGAAAGGGCAGATATCACAAACATGAGGGAGTGATTACCCAAATATGCAGATAAACACTAGCGGGTGTATCCCCTCCAGGCCCTATACTACCTAATAAAATGAAAATAGGGCCTCCCCGGTGGCGCAGCGGTTAAGCGCTGCGCTGTGGAGCTGTCGGCAGTGGCGACACAAGTTTGAAGCCCGGCCAGGGAGAATCCCGCATGGCACAGCAGACCTCTCCTGCCTTGCCCGCTGCTCCCCTCAGCAGTGTATTTCTGATCTGCCTGTTCTGCTACCCGCTCCATCTCTGGTGAATCCTCTCGCTGCCCCACGCCTCTGGCCTGTACCCCAGCTTGTATGTATAAATAAAAAATAAATCTTTAAAAAAAAAAGAAAAAATATAAATAAAACTAAATTATAAAACCACATGCTAGAAAAAGTAACAGCAATTCATCTTTCTAAATGACTAAAGCACCAAAATAGGCAGACAAAAATTTAATACATCTCAGAGAAAGATGACACCATAAAGGAGGACACCTCCCCATAATACAACCACAAAAATTCTGGTCTTCCTGTCAAATACAGAGTTCAAAATTGCCATAGTAAAGGAAACAAAAACAATGGAAGAAAAATCAGAAAAGCAAGTCAAAGTGATAAAAAAAGAACTCATAAAATCAAATCAAAGAGATGCAAAAAAATTTCAGAGAAACAACTGAAGGAGCTGAGAAATAAAATCAATGAACAGAAAATAGAAATTAAAATTTTAAATGAAAAAGTAACAGATTAATGGCACACTCAATGAATGAGACAAAAATTTCTAGAGAAAGCTATGGAAGCAGAATAAAACCAAATGGAGGGCTGAATCACTTACCCTGAACACAATAATGTAAAAGGACTCAGGTGGAAGAAGAAAGGGGAAAACAAAGATAAAAAAACTAAAAAACACATTGAGAACTATCTGACTTCATTTGGAAAGGCAACATAAGGATATTGTGTATCCCAAAAGTGTAAGAAAAATAGAGGGCAAAAGCAGGCTGATTCAAAGATGTAACAAAGGAAAAGTCCCCAAACCTTGGGAGTAGTAAAATAAGTAAATTTATGAAGCTAAAAGAACACCTTGCTAGTTAAATGTAATGAAACCAATATAAAGACATACAGAAGTAAAACTGCCAAAAGTTCCCTATGAATATAAAGAAAGAATAATGAATGGGGCAAAGAGAAAAAAGCAGATAACCTATAAAATTACTCTATCAAGCTTACATGAGACTTCTAATTAGAAACTTTATAAGGAGAAAATAATTGACATAGTCAAAATAATTAAAGACAGAAAATGATAGTAAAGAATACTACATTCTACAAAAATCTCTTTCCTATATAACAGACAAATAAAGGACTACCCAGGGAGCCCCCTTCCCCACCAAAAAATAATTGCCACAATTGACCTCTGCTACAAGAAATCTAAAAGGAACTCTCCTTTCTAAATTAGCTAATTAAAAAAAAAAACTCAATAAGGAAATAGACAAACTAGAAAACTAAGGAAAAAATGGCAATAGCCGACTCTCAAATATCAATAATCACCGTAAATGTAAGTGGACTGAACTCACTAATCAAGAGGCACAGAGTAAGTAGTTGGTAGGATCAGAAAATACCAACCATAATTCTATTGTCTCAGGACACCTATCTGATCTACAAAGATAAACATATGCTCAAACATATGCTGAGAAACAACCCTACAAGTAAATAGGACCCCCCAAAAAATAGACAGCCTTATTTGTATTTGATTAATACAGATATAAAAAGGATAAAAAGAGGTATGAATGGATGTTACATAATTATTACAGTCTTAATAGCAAGATATATCAACATATATGCACCAAAATGAAGGAGTTACAAACATATAAGGCAATATTAACAAATTTAAAAACAGATATTGGCAGCAACACAATATCCTTATGTTGCCTTTGCAAATGAAGTCAGACATTTATCAATGTGTTGAACTTCAACACTCCACTTTCATCAATGGACAGATCAACCAAACAGAAAATAACCAAGAAAACAACTGTTTTAAATGAGGATTCAGACTGCTAGACTTGAAAGATATTTAAACAGCACTGCACAACTCCCAAGGCTGAATACACATTCCCCTCAAGTGTATATGTAACGGTCTTCAGACAGACTACAAAAACAGTGTCAAAAATTTCATAAATTTATAATTATTATCTACTATGACCACAGTGGTATCAAACCACAAAAAGAAAAAATCTGTAACATGTGGAGACTCAACAATATATTACTAAGTGACTAGTGGGCTAATGAGAAAATCAAAGGAGAAATTAAAAATATCTTGAAACAAATGAAAATGAAGACACAAACTACCAGAAACCTTGGTATGCAGCAAAAGCAGTACTAAGTATAAAACAATACAGGCTCATAACAAGAAATAATCAAACCTCACATCTTAAGGAACTAGAAAAATGAAAATATTAATAAAACCAAAAGCCAAAACAAGAAAGGATATAATCAAAATAAGAGCAGAAATAAACAAAATAGAAATGTTTAAAAGCAGCCCAAAAGATCAATGAAACTAAAGATGATTATTTGAAAAAACAGACAAACCTCCAGTTAGGTTTACTAAGAAACAAAAGGAGAAATTTATTAATCAGAGTAGTAAATTAAAGAGAAGTTACAACAAACAACTCATATATACAGAGGATAAAAGACTACTATGAACATATATATGCCCGTAAATTGAATAGAATAGGAAAAAATGGACAAATTCTTAGAAGCAAAAACATTCTGAGATTGAAACCGGAGAAAAATAAAAAAACTGAATAGATAAATTGCAAGCAAGGATATAGAAATCAAATCTCCTCAAAAACAAGATGGTTTGACTAGTGAGTTTTAACAAGCATTCAGTGATGAATTAATTCTTCTTCTTAAATTTTTCAAAAAACTGAGGAAGATGGCATGCTTCTATAAGTGTTTTATGAGACCAACACTTTCTTAGTATTAGAGAAAAAACATCATAAAAAAATAGAACTCTAGACCCATACCCCTGATGAACATAAATGCAAAAGTCCTCCACAAAATCTCAGCAAACCAAATTCAACAATAAATTAAAAGGACCATACACTGTGGCCAACTGGGATTTATTCAAGGGATTTAAGTTCAACATTCATAAATTATCAATGAAATTCACCACATCAACAAAAGCAAAGGCAAAAATCATATGAACACATTAATAGGTACAAAGAAGCAGTTGACAAAATTCAACATCCATTTATTTTTAAAAAATGCAGATAGAAATTAAAATGCCTCAACATGTATGACAAACTCATAGCTGACTTTACACTCCATGGTGAGAAACTGAAAGCTTTCCGGGCAATATCAAGTATAAAACAAGGACATGCACTTTCAGGACTACTATACAAGAGCACTGAGAGACCTAACCACAGCAATTAGACAAGAAAAATGCATTAAAAAAAAAATCCATTTGGAAAAGAAGAAAAAAAATTACTATTTGCAGATGAATGATAATATACATAGAAAACCCTAAAGACTCCACTAAAACACTGCTAGGGGCCTCTGTGGTGACACAGGAGTTAGCCTCAGAGCTATCAAGCTATCACCAGCCACTGTGACATGAGTTCGATCTCGCACCAGGGAGCTGACCCACATGGCACAGCAGACCTCTCCCAACTGCTTCCCTCAGCAGTGTATTTCAGGAGCTCTGCCTGTTCTGCTGCCCACTCTGTCTCTGGTGAATCCTCTACACCCCTGCAATTCTGACCTACACCCCAGTTCTTGTATGCATAAATAAATGAAAATAAATGTTTAAAAATAAATAAAACACTACCAGAAATAATATATCACTACAGTCAAGAGTCAAGCTACAAAATCAATTACAAAAATCAGTTACATTCCTATAGACAAATAACAAACTAAAGAGAACGAAATCAAGAAAACAACCCCATTACTATTCCATAGAAAAGAATTAAGTAGGTAGGAATAAACTTAATAAAAGGAGGTAAAAATCTGTACCATAAAAACTAAAGACACTGTTAAAAGAAATCAAAGACACAAAGAAACAAAGTTATTCCTTAACTGTGGGTAGTGTAAGTAAATGTTAAAATGGCCATTCTACCCAAAGCAATACACAAATTCAAGGAAAGCTCCATCAAAGTTTCAATATCATTCTTTAAAGAAAAATAACAAACATTACTGAAATTTATATGAAACCACAAAAGATGCTAATTTTGACAAAATAATCCTGAAGAATGGAAGCAGTATACTCCTATATTACAAGCCTATAGAATCAAACAGTATGGCACTAGAATAAAAGCAGACACACAGATCAATGGAATAGAACTGAGAGCCCAGAAATAAACTTTCATTAATTACATGGACATTTCACCTATGACAAGAAGTCAAGAGTATACAATGAAGAAAGGAAAGTTCCTTTAGCAAATGGTGTTAGGAAACTGGAGAGTCATATGCAAAATAGTGAACTAGACCACTATCTCACACCATACTCAAAATTAACTGAAAATATATTAAAGACCTGAATGTAAGACCTGAGACTATAAAATAAACAGGAAAAAACACAAGCAGAATATTTCATGACTGGCTTCAGGGATGTGTTTGAAGGGACTCAACTCCAATGGCAAGGGAAAGAAAAAGAAAATTAAACAAATGGGACTAAATCATATTGAAAAGCTCTGCATAGCAAAAACTGTCATGACGGCAGCGGCACCATTAAAAATGGTAGAAAATATTTGCACATCATATAGCTGAAAAGAGGCTGATATCCAAGACCTACAAAAAAGCTCAGATAACTCAACAACAAAAAAACAGCAAATAACCCAACCAAAAATGAGCAGAAGACCTGAATAGACACTTCTGCAAAGAAAACAGAGTCAATAGGCACATGAAAAAATGCTTATCATTTATGATGAGGAAAATGTAAATCAAAACAAGGAAATACCACCTCACACCTGTGAGAATGGCTGTTACGAAAAAGACCAGAAACAACAAATATTGGTGAGGATATACAGAAAAAGGTACTCTCAAACACTGCTTTTAAGAATGTAGACTGGTCCAGCTTCTATGGAAAACAGCATGGCAGTTTCTCAAAATATTAAAAATAGATCTAACAGACGACCCAGCCATTCTACTCTTAAATATCTACCCAAATATGGAAAAACACTAATTCAACGGTCTATCTGCACTCTTACGCTCACTGCAGCACTACTTACAAAAGCCAAGCTATGGTAACAGACTAATTGCCCAGTAACAGATGGGTAGATTAAGATATTGGAATACTACTCAACTATAAAATAAAAATGAAATCTTGCCATTTGCAACAACATGAATGAAACTGTGAGAATTATGACAACTGAAATAAATAAGAAGACAAACATAGATGTTTTTACTCATATGTGCAAAATAGAGAAACAAAACAAAGGAATAGACAAAACTCAGTCAAACAAACCTTAGAAATCTAACTGCAGAAATGAGACTATTACAGGAGGAGAATTTTGGCTAATGAGGGGGAACAATGCACTTAATGGAGGATTATGGGTGCTTCAGTGGAGATATGTGTGGTAACATGCATCTGAAGAAGTGTGACCATCACTGGCTAAATTAAATGCATTGTTGCAAATCAGTGTTATACCTCTACATTATAATACACAGAAAAATAAATAAAATTCAACATTTTAGTCTTGGGGGAGGAAAAAAATAACTGTCTTAATTGGAATTAAAATAATGTATCAGCAGCCATACACCAAAATTAAATCCACATGGAGTACACAGATTTGAAATGCTGACAATCTAGAAAAAGCAGATGATAGGACAGAGTATTTATAAAGTATCTCATGGGAACTGACTTTCTAATTTTTGAAGACATTAAAAAAATAAAGGAAAAGATTTTAACACATGAAAATTAAAACTTCTGTTTCAAAAATATAAAAAGGCAAAGAGATTGGCAAAATATA
Organism: Scalopus aquaticus; assembly: GCA_004024925.1. Classification (NCBI taxonomy): domain Eukaryota; kingdom Metazoa; phylum Chordata; class Mammalia; order Eulipotyphla; family Talpidae; genus Scalopus; species Scalopus aquaticus. Next base: position 44,306 of record PVIJ01008118.1, read on the forward strand.
CACAGCAAATGTAAAAACAGTTTCAATACCATTAAATATAAAGGGCTCCCAAATATTGAAAACATATATGTCATAATTATTTCCATCTTATACAAGATATATATCCATCATATACTTAGAATATGAAAGCACTAATAACATGCTTTTTTCCAGACTGGGGGAGGAGAGGGGTGTTTGAATCAACATTTTTTATATTGTCTATGCTGGTCATGTTCTATTTGGTCTCAAATCAATTCCCTTCCCTTCTTTGTCCTTTCTGTATAGCAAGAACCATATTCCTCAGGTTCCCTTGCTCTGACTTTTGGACATGTCCTACCAGTAAGAATCATAGTGGCAGAGGCCTAGAAGGCAGGAGGAAGAGAAAAATCTTATTTCCCCTACTTTCTGTATGCTCAACCGAGAGTTGATCAGTTCCTGCCTCCATGGTCCCAGCTGAATCACCTCTCTCTCTGTGGATTCTGCTCCTACTGGATAGCCCCAGTGTCCAAGTGCTGGTAATACCACATCTTTCATTGTCTCTTGGCCCTAGGGATGGCAATAGTTTCCCGCTGTTGATCATTCTAGACTTCCCCATCATAGTCAATTTGGTTTCCCTGCTCTGCCAAAACCAGTTTATCAACTCTTGTATTAAAACATTCTGTTTAAAACACTTAGCGTGTTTCTATTTACCCAACTAGACCCTGACTCATTTAGTTCTTCCTAAAATCAAGACCTTAAATGGTATGTTAATATAAGATGGAGATAATTCAGAACAATGCTTACTGATCTTACTTTTTAGAAAATGAACAAACCACCACAGAAATGAAGATGTATAAACTACTCAATCAGAATCATTTAACACTAATGAGTCTTATGTATATTCCCTATGGTACACATTTATCTATATCATCCTGGTGAGTAAAAGTAGAATCAAAAAAAAAATTATGAAATTATAAAAAAAGATATTTGCTAATTTAGTAGCCCATTATTAAATGAGCTTTAGTTCCAGATGCCTTTCAAGCTCCTGCTCCTTCTTTTCCCTTCCCTAGTGACATTTTCTCCTAAAGAAGAAAAATTCAAAAGATGATGAAAGACAATGGAAAGTTTTACAAAAAGACTTGAAAATTACAATTTCAACAACTCTACCAGTGTAATTCGGCCAGAATCTAAAAATCAAAACAAAGGTAAACACCATAAAATGATAACAATATAAGTGAGACTGATAAATGAAAAAAACGGCACAAGTTATGATGGAATATTTTAGCTGTATCTTATCTGTAACCTAATGTAAGACAGAATAATCTAAGGATGGCTTAGTCTCTCACGGTGTTCCTTTGAAACAATCCAATATACAAAGATTTTTTCATAACCTCTCTTAAAGGGCCACTTGACTAATCAGCAAGAGGAAAAAAATTGATTAAGAAAAACTTAATAAAATACTGATACAGTAGTTTTGGTGTGTTTTACAAAACTGAAGACACCATGGACTCTAGGAATCACTGCTGCTATAAATTTTAACTCATGGCCTAATATTCCTGCTCCTAGCCCCAATGTTGCACTCTCACTATACTATACACTAAAACATATTCCTCTGACCACAGTAGCTGTCTTTAACTTCACATATTCCTGATTTGATATCAGTAAATGAAATATACATAAAAATTAGTTGTGAAAAATCAAATAGTATTTTAAATGTATGCCCCAAAAGATGAAGTTATAACAAGAACATAGGTTTGAGTAATAGTTTTTCACAAATTTTAATAAGGAGGTTCATGGAAGACTATACTATATTGGTATAACTTTACAAATATGTGTAACTACAGGTCAAATTTTCTTAAATATTTAGTTTCATTACATTTCTCCTCTTTCTAGTCATTTAAAATGAAAAACAAAGTCACAGCTTTACTCTTTGCCTTCCAATTTCAACTTTAAAACAAAACAAAACAAAAAACCTGTAAACATGGGGAAGTCAAAGAGACCAATTCCAAAACAGGAAATGTCTCTCAATAAGAGAGTCACTTTTAATGCTTTAAGAATGCTTAAACACACAAATCAAGAAAATGTTCATTAAGGTTACATGGTGCATCTCTAGGCTAGAGTACATACCAAAATTCACTAACTCATATTAAATTGCCTTTTACTGGCTCTGATTTGAGAACCTTTAAAACCATTCCCAAGATTCCAGGATACAGCAGGACTGGCTCTACTTAGAACAGCACTGGTTAAAGGCCACCCAAGATATGCCAAAGGCAATATAGCCAGAAAAAGCCTGGATAACAGCCAACTGTAATTCTATCCAGGTCTCTAAAATCCAAAACCTCCTTTCTACCACCCTCCCCTCACACCAGTTCTATCCAACAAACACAAAACATATCATGGATAAACTTTTGACGAGATGAAGTTGTCAAAGGGATATGAATGTTAAAATATCTAAAATCACTTGAACTATGCCTCTATCCTAAAATATTAACAGCCATAAAATCCAAAATGACAACAAAAATAATTATATTTACATTATGGGCACTATTTCAGAAAATTCACAGCTTCTTCTATAAAAGGCTACATTTAAGTCAGACACCCACCTCAGGTCCCAATGGCTACAGCCAGATCAGGATGGCAGGGTAAGGAGCACCGAGATATACCCACAAAGGCTACACAAGAGCAAGAACTACTGAAGGGAGGTATTACATGGCAGACACACTGCTATGCCCATTTAGTCTACATTCCACTCATACAGTCTGATAATAAATTTATCATTCACTGGAGAAGAAGAAAATTTCCTAGAGCAACTATCTCTCTCCAGCAGTACAGCCTATCATGTCACTTTAAAAGAATTTTTAAAAAACCGTAGTGAATGGCAAACACTGTGGAAAGAATGTCTAATTAGAGATACTACTGAGGCAAACCCTTCCGTCAAATCTCTTTGAAAGTTTATGCCAGACTATGACAGATGGAAAAAGGAAATGACCCATTCCTTTAACAAATATTTAGTATGTACCTTCTATTAAAAAAAAGATTCTTCATGAAATGACGCAATTCCAATTACGGGGTAGGCATATGGGGTGTGTGTGTGTTCTGAGAATCCTACATAAAATCTACAAAAATTCACAACTGAATTTTGAACATGACATTATCTATCACTAGTAAGTATTTATTACTCTAAGGTAATTTTATTGTTCTTAGCAAGTAACCTTAATTGAATATTTACTATGTGCCGGGCATCTTACTTATGTTAACTTAATCCTGTCAATAATTTAATGGTGTAAGTATCACTCTGACCCTCATTTGACAGATTAAGAACCTAGGGCACAGTAATTTACCCAAATCTATATAGCTAGTAAATAACAGAGAGAGGACTGACAGGCATTGAACTGCAGAGTTTACACTTGTAATAACTATACTAAACAAGTAGAACACTGTCCAGTAAAACTATAATCCAAAAGAAATACGTTGGGAGAAAATATAGACCCGAAAGAACCAGTGTTTAAAAAAAAAGAATCAAGGGTCAGGGGAAAAAATATCAATACAAAATGCAATACTAACACTAATATTAACTTTGGTAATAAAATATGTACAAGTGTTTAAGTATACATCATCACATAATTGCCTAAAGTGATATTTTAAAAGCTAAATTACTTATTTTTCTTTTAATTAACTTATATATTTTCTTACATAATTAATTTTTGGACCGTATTTGATTTCTCCCCTCATGTGTAAGTCCCATAGTTCTCTCACCACCCCAGTCCCTGGTGCTCTTCCTCCTCCTATTTTGGCCTTTCTCCCTCCCCCTCCTGTTATGTCTCAGATCTATGGTCAAAAGCTACACTATTTTAAACCTTAAGATAAATTCATTAAGAAAACTATAGCTAAAGCACTATTTCCTTTGTATTATTTTATCACATTTAGTGTAATACAGGTAATTTGTAAGTTGGTTATAAAGCACTGTTTTATAAACATACCCAAAACCTCAGAGGAAAATGTTTTTGCTGAATTTATAACTATAAAGTTGACCTTAAAGATGAAGTACGAAGTGACATCAGTAAGGCTTTATGATGTATCACTGCAGACCTACAGCTATGATTGATGCCACTTTTATTCACTAATAGCTTAAGTTATGAGAATCTAAATTTACTGAATTGTCAACTGTCTGTCTTCTCTTGTTAAATTTTTACTCAAATAACCTCTCTGAAAGGTTCCAAAATGAAAAATATTAAATCTTGTAAACTCCCTCCTCTTGAGATAAAAGAGTCATGAAACATAACCTAGTATTAGATATTTAACCAACCAAGAGGATAAAACATTCTTTTAATGGGGATATAGACACATTACAGAACCTGTTCAGCTCCACAAATCCAACCTAGAATAAACACCCTAACACTCACTTTATCCTTGGGACAGAATCTAACAAAGTGTTACCAGCATAATTTGTAAACCACTCCTGAATGTGTATAAAATATTTCTTCATTAAACTAGAACAGGTCATAACATCACAAGGAAATGAAAACAGAAGACATCTGGGAAGCAAGCTGCTTTTACAGAGAAAATAAAAAATATAAAATACAAGACAGAAAAAAAATGTAATAAATGTGCAAACAATGAAAGCATAACAACATATACATTATAAATAACTTTTCAAAACTAACATACTTATGTGTTTATTTCCAAGTAGCCACCTTGGGAGGCTATATGGTTATTCCTCTACTCAAAATACATTTGGAATTCTTACCCTGAAATAGCTTTCAAAATCAATTTACAAAACACACCAGTTTACAGATACAGTAAAATCACAAAAGAAACTCATTCTCTCTAGTTCAGCTCTAATTCAGAAGCATTAGACTCCTTTCTCACATCCCCAGGAGTTGCATCCTACCAGAACCCCCAGTGTTATCCTGCGTGCTACCTTGAGTCTCTTTATTTCTCATTCTGGCACTAGGCAGTCTCCCCACCCTCACCTCACTCCACTTTCCTCCATGCTCTTTGCACTCCTGCCACACTGGCCCTCTTTCTATTCCTTAAACACACTAAGTAAGCTCTCTCCTCAAGATCTTTGCACCTTCTACTCTACGCCTACAAGGCTGCCATCCTGGCTCAGCTAATGACTAGCTTATTCTTAAATTAATGTTGCCTCCTCAGTCAGAAGGAACTTTCTTGACCATCGAATTTAGGGTAAAGCCCTTATCCCCACAATTCAGGGTAAAACCTCTTCCCCCAATTATTCCCCAGTACATCAACTTATTAAAGTGCACTACTTATTTATACGTGTGTGTGTGTGTGTCTCATCAGTCTCTCTTATTAATAAAGTCCGTAACACTAAGCACTATTTTTCTATTTTATCTCTGTATTTTCAGAACCTAGACCAGCACAGAACACATAAAAGATGTTCCATAATTACACTAAATAAATGGTTCTACGCCCAGAGCATAGCGAACTTTGTCAATGCTACTTCTGTGTCTCCTCCAAGTTCTACAGATCTTGCTAGAAGTTCCCTGCTATCCTGATAGACTATGATATCAACAGTGGACATGTGCAAAACACCCAGAACAAGGCCTAGACAATAAAAAGGGCTCAATAAATGCTAGCATATTTTCAACAACATCATTATTATTGTTATAATAGTTATTATTTAATACAGAGAAGAAATGAAACCCAAATGAATTGGAGTAGTCAAACATTTCAAAGAGCACCTGGTATATGAATGTGTCTTGAAGGATGAGTAGTACACAGGAATAAAAAGAAATGAAGTAAGTGCATAAAAAGAATAAGGAGACAAGAACTCACGGTTCAAAATGGACATTCATTAAATGGGTCATTTATTTGCAGCCTGAATGCTAATCAGAAAAGTTAAGCAATGATTCAACAGATAATGACAAACCGTTATAGTTCTTAAATAGGGCAAGTAATATAGTAAATGTATAATCTGAGAATCCCTGTCCTGGCAAGGTGAAGAACCAACCTGAGAAGGGAATAAGCCACTAATGAATTTTAGAAACATCTTGTCTGCTTAAATATCAAAGTATTCCTCTGAGAACTGAATATCAACTAGCTAGAATCTTCCAACATGAACAGAAATACATATAAACACCTAGAATAAAAAGATCAAAAGAAGCACCTATAGAATATTAGAAAGTCAGCAGCATAGATACTTCAAGAAAATGTACAAAATCACGAAAATTACAGTTATAAGAAAGCTTGTATTTATATACAGTTCTTTCTCAGGAACATGTCCATAAGGATTTCTAGTTAAGGAATAAAGCAGTTCTCTAAAAAATGTATGTCCTTCCGTACTCTTCTCAAGAAGCAAAATACTTTCAAAACAGAATCACAATCTTCTGTGGTTTTAAAAAAAACTTACCTTTTTTAAAAAATTTTATCATCTCTAAAACTTATTGTCTCAGAAGTCATTTGAGAAATATTGGGATAACTGAATCGTTTATATAACCAAACATGTAACTCATGTTACATAACATGTAACTCTGGTGGAATCGGTAAACGGCATTCAACTGTTTAATAGCATATAAAAAAGTCACTTCCTCTTTTGGTAAATCAAAATTTAGCTAAGAAAATTGTCACGAAGAATAGTAACCATTGTTAAATCAGATTTTGGCTCCTGGGGAAAAATGGTTAACAATTCACAGAAATCAAATAACAAATGGTGCACAATCTTATCTATAGTTCCTAATTCTTCTCCCCATAATTTAAATTTTATAGCAACACTCTGAAAGGGAAATTCCTCCTTCCCCCATCTTTAACCACATAAATACAAACTTTCCTGGCATATTTACTTTTTTTGTCACAAAGGTTACCAACACATATACTCTGCTACTTACACCTCTCTAAAATGAAGAAATATCCAGTGCCACAAATCAGCATGTCTCCACAATCCTGACTCACTATGCTATAGAACACTCTATAAACATTTTTGACTGCAGTTAATCCTCACTGGCTAATAAAGATTGATAATGAAAAGATAGTCGGGCTCCTAAGGGTGGATTTGACTATATCCCAAGACTACACTGAATACCTCATGATGGTGAGAGGTTAGAAAAGAGAGGTACTCAAAATTACAAAACATAACAGGCTATTAAAGGAACTTACAAAGATAAAAACTTTGAGTCAATTCAATATGAACTGCTTAATTTTTCAGAAAATCTATGACAGGGTACTGTGCCGAAAACTGTTAACAAAAACAAACAAACAAAAAAAAAAAAAAAAAAAAAACTTTCACTAAATAATTGGAAGTACTATGTTAACTTAGAGGAGAAATCCATTGAGAAATAGGAAACAAGTAATAAGCAACTATTAATCAAGATCTGTATGAAAACATTGAAATACAAGTAATAAGCAACTATTAATCAAGATCTGTATGAAAACATTGAAATAACAGCATCCCTAGAAGTTAATGGTATTATTTAAAGGGAAGCACACTTTTTTATTTCACATATTCTCAAGCGAAAAAGAAAAAAAAAGACTTAAAAACATCAAGTATCATCAGAATACTTGTGATCGCATATTCTCAAGAGAAAAAGAAAAAAATGACTTAAAAACATCAAGAATCATCAGAATACTTGTGATTAAGCCCTGTAAAAAAGGAGCAAGGTGGAAACAGGCCCATCTGATTAGAAAAGATCAAAGTCTGTTGAAAAGTCTTCTAGCACAGGTATGAGGAAAGCAATATCCACATACTGGGTAAGAGTGTATTATAGAGATACTTCGCAATATCAGCCAAAATTGCAAATGCCTACTAAACCCTTTAACTCAACAATTCCATTTCGAGGAACTTATCTAACAGATATAATCATAAATATTCTGTGTGTGTACTCACATAATTATACTACAGTGTCAGAAAAAGGGTAGAAACAAGCTAATAGTTCATTAAAAGGAACTGGTTAAATAAGTTATGATAAGTCAAAACAATGCAGATGTACAAAATGAACATATATTTACTAATGCTGGATTAATAGAAAAAAGCAAAATGCAAAAAAAAGTGTATTTTTAAAAGATACTACTGAATATCTGTGTTTAAAAGGGGGTAATGAGGATTTACACATATTGACATATATCTGTGTAGATTATAGCTACAGAAATATACAGAAAAAAAAACTGCTAACGCTGGTTGTTTCCAGGAGACCCTTTCCTCTGTATCCTATTTCTTTTTAATTCCAAATCACACAAGTGGCCTACTGAAGAAAAGCATAAATTAACCAAACTTTAAAAGCGGGGAAGGGTGATGGCTTAAGATTTCTTAAGTACCGAATCTGACCCAGTAAACATCTGCTTCCATTATGGCCTTTTAAAAATTGCTTTCTTTTCTCCTCCCTAACCTCTTTTTTTCATGTTCTCTTATAAATTTCCCCAGTTAATTTTACTTTCCTCCATTTAGACCAACCAGGGACATTTGCTGCATATACATCTCCTCCCAGCCTTGCTGGGAGCACTAAATGCCAACAAGGTTGATGAACTTGATATTCCAGTAACTGTCACACAAGATGGGTGACAACATGAGCTATAAAAGAAACCTGAATATTTGCAGGATAGATAACACCACTTTTGCAGCAGGAAAGAAAAATAAAATGAAGGAAGATGGGGAGTGAATGTAAGACAGGAGAAACTCAGTTTTAACATTATAAAAAATTCTCTCAAACCTGACTTCAAAAACTCATTCATCATTGTCTGCTCTGACCATTCATAAATATTTTATTAACTAAAAAAGTGTTAATAAGAAAAAAAACCTGTGGTAGAAAAGTGAGTTTACCACTCTACAATTAAAAAACCCAATCTGCATTCCCAAGGCAATAGAGGGGCTCTGTACCTAGAATACCTAAATTAGTGGTCACCATGGTCACTGCTCACTGCGGTTTTAAGTTCATGTTTACTATTTTCATTCCATCATGCAAATGCATACATATGTATATTTCACATGCTAGTGTCTTGTTTTGACAAGTTTTATAGGTATTTTTACAAATCAAAAAGTGAAATAAGTGCCTAGAGTCTCACCTACCAAAGCTGAAACAATTATTCAGGGACTCTGATCAAAGACACCAAAGAAACAAATCCTTTTGTCCAGAGTAATGCTTGCTTCTAGATTAACTAACTCATATCAGATTTCTCCACCATGCAGTTATAACTGGGGGAAAAAGACCATGACTGGTTCTGTGTCATACGGCATCAGAGAAAGTACTACTGCAAAAAGCAGGTTTCAAAGACAACTGACCAACTAATATTCACAATAAAGTCTGACCAGCAACTATCAAACACCAGCTTTTGCCTTCAAAGTTCTCAAAAATAACTAGAAATAAGTGTGCAGACTTCAGTATTCTCAGGTGAAGTAGATTTTATATTTAAGTCATGGGTAGTGAACAGGCTGTACGAAAAATCTTCTTTATTTGGATATAAAATGCTCTTTAGCCATTTTCTAGAATAGTTTTCGCCATCAAAAAAAAAGAAGACCTTCATACCAGTAAATTTCTCTTATTTCAAAATAATTTTGCAAAATCACCAACATCCATTAAAATCTAAATAAGCATGTCCCTTTTTTCTAAAGTTAATTTGTAATAAAACAAACTAATCAAATTTTCATTTCTTTGCAAATTGCAGACCAGGAAAAAAATTTCAGAATTTTGAAATTCTTGTCCTTCAGGACTACAAATGATCAAAAGCTGTCATGGAGAAAAAACAGGTTTCAGAGCCCTATACAAAAGTTAATTAATAATTTAAAAGCACAGAGTGAACAGACACATGAACTATACATTGTGTAGTTACACAAACTAAATTATTAACTTTTTAACTTGGCATAATGACAGGGGAGCTGGGAAGGAACAGAAAAGAAAATACTCCACAGCTTAAAATATACAATGAGTCCATTTATTCAAGGTAGGATGGTTCTCCCATTTCAGCTTGAGAGGACTGAAAGTCTTCTATCCTCCTCCAGAGGGAAACACTGCAGCTGGCCTGTCTGGTGAATCACTCACCTATACGCACAGCTTCCCCAGATTCAAGCTGGCAAGAAAAGTTTCTTTGCACCAAAAGCCAAAACAAGGAAATGCTGAGGTGTTCAGAGTTTATCTAAGGAAGAGTTCAATTAATTTCTCCTGCAGGAAGACAACCCCTACAGATCTATGCCCACTAAAAATGAGAAATACCAATAGTTCTCTGTATCTTTATCATTTCATCAAATATTGTCTTGTGACAAAAGTCTTATGAATTTGTCTAGTACTATACTTTTTTCCCAGCTCCAAACTTCTCAACATCTTTTATCATCTTCAATGCTTCTAGAAAGTATCCCTTTAATTGCTGAATGCATGAATTCACAGCAAAGTGTTTTCACGACTCTTTCTCTGTTCTATTAAACCCCCAGATAGGATCCATATTCCAGGAAATGGTAAATTTTACTGCTTTTCAAATCCAACTAAAATCTTGTCTAACATGATAATAACTGATCCTCGCATTAACTCTTAAGAATAAAACTCTCTATCACTTTGGTATTAAAATGTCTGACCTCATTAGATCTGCCAAAGAAACATTATGGATGTGTGTTTACCAAGAATTGGGCGATCATCTTCAGGAAATCTAAACAATGACAGCTGAGGAAAAAACTCTAATAACATACAGAAATATCACAGAATGCCATCAGAAAATATCATACGCAGTGTTTCAACTTTAGGATGCTGTATATAAAAAATGTTATTCAAATATTATACCCTTCTTTTAATTCCATCATGAGGAAAATCAATGTGCCAAAATATGGTCTCAAATTGTGCAACAAGTCTCCCATTTCTTCTTATAAAATACACTGGCAAAGACCAACAAACCCACACTGCTACAATGAAACCCATCCCCGCATTCCATGGCTTTAAGGCAATTCCATAAATATAGGGTCATAAAAAGACAGCCTGCAAGCTCCTGTAGCCAGCACTCCCATTTTAAGGATAGGAAATTGAAGACAATGACACGTGATGATGCAGTTGCAGCAATCTGAAGATATTTTAAAGGTCTGGCAGAATTACCAGTACTATCTTAGACATCAACTTACTAAAAATGTTTGTAAAGTTCATACAATAAAGATGATGAACAAATGTGAGTGAAATGTAAAATTTTATGGTTTGTATGCTTTAAGATACAAGTCATATTCAGCATACTTGCATGCAGGTATCACAAAATCTCAAGAAAAAAGAACGCTGAAGTCCCAGCCAATTGCTTAATCATCTCAAATGTGGTATCACAGTTCCAATGTTATAAATAGCCCTTTGGAGTTGAACATAATAATACCTGACTGGAGGAAAAAATTAATAACTTTGAACTTTGAATGTAAAGATGCAGGTTTACTTAGTCAAGCACAAACTTGTGATTCTTTTTTTAATTCCAACAAACAGTAAGTAAAAATTTTAACTGCCATGTTACCTACAAATATAGGGTATTTGATGTTTGAAGTCTCTAAACAGTTTTTCTTTTGAATTTTATAATATTACTGTACAAGATAATTGAGACAATATTAAGTGCTGACCTTGCTAAGTATGTCATACACATTATTAAAATAAGAGAACCACTAAATTACGTTTTAAGGCAGGCTTTCAGTTTTTAATTGCTTGTTGATACTATTAATTAAATAATGTGGTGACCACTAAAATAGATCGCAATAATTTTAAATAATTAAGGCACCGTAAGTACATCCAGAGAACTAATTAAAATGAGCTATAATACTAGTAATCTTACTATGACAATTTAGTTAGTAGGCACACGTCTTTATGAGCAATGTTACTAGGCATATTTAAACTGAACCACACAAGGGGTTAAAAATAACAACAATGAAAGGTCAACAGCCTCCCAGCACAGTTCAGCCAACATTCCCTTCTTTTCTCCCCCTTCTTCCCATCCTCAGTCCAGAATGAATAACATGCCCCACTGCACAAGGCCCAAAAAGGTCACAGTAGATGGCAGAGACTTTTGTAAGAGAACAGAAATAACTCAGCAGCTTTGGTACCTTAGTCTCTTTTAATCAGTATGTTCAAAGTCCTTTAATTAGCACTCTGTCTACACAAGGAAAGCATCTCTCCTGTGCCAGGGAGGACACACATGTATGTACACAGTGTTCTATCAGCTTCACAATATGAAGCTAGTGCCTCAAGTTATTGGTCAGGGAACTGAAGCACAGAAAACTTTTTTAAAGATCTGGTACCACAATATTTACAAACTACAAATTCATTTCCAGTACCCAACAACAAAGTAATGATCAGGTATGTTTCAACTGGGTGTCAACTTGTTTCTGGGCTTTTTTCTCCAGCAAAAATAGAAGATTTTTGAACAAAATAATGTTATTTGATCCACTATTATAATGCAGGTTATTCCAATTATATATAAAATAATGTTAACAGAACATAAAAAACACAATATTCAAATACTGTTCTTTTCCTTATAATAGATCTTGGAGGGAGGGAGCCAATGACTCCCTCAAAGAGGAATAAATCACAAGACACATTTGTATATGGGTGCTTGACAATTAAAATGTCACCCAACCACGAAGTCTTAAAACTCGCAGGATGACTACATATCTATATTTCCTTGTAAAGTCAGACAAACTGGAATTAAAACAGAAATTAGTAATAAATTAAAAGCTAACCATTTTAAAAATACAAGAAACATGGCAAACTTCACTGGTAAATGGGGTTTGTAGTATTTTGCAGAGAGAGGTAAAGTTTACAAACTTATTTTCAATCTTTCAAAATCAACTTGCATAAATATTATAAGTGAGAGTGCATAGATGTATGTACTCTATTTAATAATATGTATATGTAATTTGCATAAATATTATAAGTGAGAGTGCATAGATGTATGTACTCTATTTAATAATATGTATATGTAATTAAACAAAGAGCAAATAACTTTCTAAATATTTGATTAGAGAACCAATCTACCTAAATTTAAAATCAAGTTCATTGTTAGATTCAGGCTAGCATACTGTTTGAAAGTCAGCAATTCCATACCAGCCTTGTGAGCTCATAGCACCAACGAGTCTAAACAATGGGAAAAGTATCACTATTTTGCAGGTTGGTGTGAAAATTCAATGATGCATATAAAGCTCTTGGCAAAAATCCAAAAATTTGCTGGTAAGGATGTAGAAGGTAATAGATATTTTCATGTATTGCAAAAAAATGTAAATTGGCATAACCTACTAAAATTTCATATACATATACTGATGTATATATACAGTATACATATATATGGTATCCACTGTGGCATTGTAAAAGCAATACTGGAAATAATATAAATGCCTTTCAGTAAAGCTTTGGGAAAATTAGTGTTACCACATTTAAATAAATGTTACTATAAGAGAATTCTATACAGTTTAAAAAAATTGTTAATAAGGAAAACTGAACCTGGCAAACTATTTAGGAAAACTGAGATGTGGAAAAGCTAAATTTATATAATACACTACCATGTACATAAAACAGAAGCAGCCACTCACATTTTTTTGAATATAGAAAAAAAAATTTCTCCAGAAAGTTATAAGATTAATTGATAGCAATAATTACCTACTGATGACAAAACTGAAACAGTGCCTGACACATATACAGGTCTCAATAAACAAAAGCTATAATTACTACCCTCATGTGTATCATCATCACCATGAAAACACATCCTTAAAATATATACACAGAGTACATTCAAACAAAATCCATAATGAAGTAAATAGTGAAATTTCAATTCTTCATAGGCTGACAAACTAGTTAGAGAAATAAGTACTTCCTTTCCTCTTCAAAGGTAAGCAGCTTTTGGTCATTTCACTGTTAGCTGCCACCTTCACTAGAAAGTAAACTGAAAAAATAATACCCAAAACAGTCATTTTATTCAATATTGATCAACAATTCTTAAAATATAGCTTTTGGAGCTGAAAGGGACAGTGAAAATCCCACAGTAAAACCTTCTAGTATTACATAAGAAACTAAGGTCCAGAGAATTCCCCAAATTAATGACAGTTAAAGATTTGGGGTTTACCTCCAGTTAAAAACTTTCCATTTTGTTATTTATAAGTGTGTGTGTGTGGTGGGGGGGGGGGGGCGGAGAACACTGAAACCAAGTTTAATTGAAACCAATTATCCTTACAAAATCCCCCACACCCTTCCTTTATTATATATAATTGCTTGCAGAGATAAAATTCCATAAGCATTTATAACAAGTAGCGTACAGGTCATCCAAAGAATTGAACAATGCAGCCCCAAGCTTTCCAGGGCCAAGCACTGAAGGAACATGTAAAATCTGTAATAAAATCTATAAAGTCTGCTTACACTAGAGATTGTTAAAGGCATGTTGAAATCCTTGCCACCTTGCAGCCGGAAACCCCAAGGAGCTGGGCCGACCAAGGACACACTGTAGTTGCTCATGGTTCTGTCAGCTCAACGTCCAATCCAAAAAAGTAAGAAACTGTGAAAGAAAATTTGATGATTAACAAAATGGTTTATTTGCAAACCTGCTACATATTTAAATATATCTCATTTAAATTTAATTAAATTATGTTCAGTAAATTGGGCGGATGTAGAGGATAAGACTATGTTAAGTTCTCATTATTTCCATCCAATTTGTGGCTTCTTTTATAAAAATTTTAATTCAAAATACAACACTTCATTATATTTATAAAAAAGAAAAAAATATATTTCAAGTTTAATTCAAAATGATTTTCCCTTCCCTCCTCATGTATTTTTTTGCCTTAAGTTGCCAAGAGACCTTCAATTTTACCTACTTAAGTTCTAAATTATTCCAACATATGAAAGGGAGTGCAAATCTGTAGATTCCCATATGTGCTCTCCAAGTATTAAATTCTTTAAAATGAGAAGTTATTTTTAAAGGCACAGAACTAGTCTTTCTGACCATAAACTACAACTTGTATTTGTGTTTATAGGGACATGGTATGTTCCACACTTAATACTTACTTTTGCTTCAGAGAGAAAATAGGAAGCAACACTCTAGCATGGTAATATTTCATTCAGTACCTACTTGTATACATACATCTCGTCAGGCAAAGGTAGAGTGGGCATTTACCACACAGTGAGTTTCTACCAAATATGGTAGCAGTGTAGGTTAATCTCAAAGCATGAAAGAAAATCTGACCTTTAGAAAAGAGCCAGTGTTTTCTGTGCTTTCTTTTTTCTGTGTTTTGCTATAAGTGTACTCACACTGACGTTCAAAGTCGTATTTTTACATAATAAAATACTAAAGGAAAAAAGTATGACTTGGAGTTTGGTATTGGCTGTTATGGTGAATGGGAGAGATTCGGAGGAATGGAGATGTTTTTCAATGTAATTCTAAGAAACATAATATTTTCCACCTTAAAAATATTAAAAATATAACATGTATAATGTAATAATTTTAAAACCCACATTTTTTTTAAAAAGCTACTTAAGACAGGTTTTCTGGGAAAATATGCTCTGTTTAACCAACTCATCACTTATATTACCTGTCTTAAAAAAATTTCCCATTTTTTAAACCTATTCAAAATTTCAATCCCATCACACCAAACTAATAGTGGCAGATGTAGAAATTCAAGCCACTGGGCATAGCAAGAGCAAACAGATTCCATGCTCTCATAAGGGGAAAATGAGACAAAACTTTCAAATAAGTCTGGTTCTTATAGAAAAATTAAAGCAGTGAAACTCTGCACTGCAACTACATGAGCTTTTCACTGGGTGAAAGTACTGAGCTAGGGAGGCAACACTATTTTGCACTTCAGTACTTATGTAATCGGCACAGGGCACTAAAACAACCCAAAGGCAAGTCAGACTTCAAACTATTAAATATGCATGAAAACTGAATAGTAGAGAGATGATAAGATTTCACTGCTTTCCCACTATAATAAAAGAGAAGGTTTTCATAAAACTATTAGAGAAAGACTCTGGACATTGGCACAGGATACAGTCAGGAGCATGTAAAGCCAACAGATACTTCGCAGGCAGCCTATCCCCTTTCCCCCTTCTCTTTTTTTAATCTTTAACTCGTGTCAAGAGAAAATGTGAAAGTTAGGTTCAACTTCCTCTGACCCAAGTGTTTTCCCTACAGGAAAATATATTTAATTTATATATAACCCATGCACTTGCAACTTCCCTTTACTTGGGAGTGCCCATCCTGACTTCTCCCAGGGTGCAGTGCTGGCAAGGTCAAGGTCACAACATACAATCAGCGTTATCTCATTTCCAGTATTATCCCTCTCCTAGCTTAATTTGCCTTAAAATATTCTGATCCCTAAGCAATGGTAATATTATTATTGGCCTTTCCAAGATCTATTCCATTTGGTTATTACTCCTCCTAAAATACAAAGCAGACAGAAAACAGTGAGAAGCCTATTCTGTTTTCAAACACGCAGAAAATACTGGAACTTTTGTACAGTTCTGGATTTTCTTTTAGGCAAAGTCTAAACAATGTCCTCGCTCTAGTATTGAGAAAGGAAGTTTGGCATTCCCCACACTCCTATTGCAACTTCTTTGATGGATAAGAAGGAAGGAAAGGAGAACTGCTCAGAACGACACGCAGAGCAGCAGCTAAAGACTCCCTTTCCCCCCCAAACTGAAGGATAATGGAGGAAGGGCTGAAGAACTAAAGCCACAGGCACAGGATGAAAGCAGCGGACCAAACAGACTTCCAGCAAGGATCACGCCTAACCCTGTTTGCCAAATAAGGCTTCAGAGCCGGCAGTTTCCGTGGCAGGCGGGTTCCGGAGCCTCGCGGTCAGGAAGGCGGACTAGGGATAGGACAGGCGAGCACACCCTAGACCTGCCCTGCCCAGCCAAGAATTTTCTTTCCAAGTTCTGCTGCGTCCACACGCCCTTCCTTTTTCCACTTATTGTCAGGCGCACCGAGGGCACAGCCCTGCAAAATCCCCACAAGGACTCACGTACTAATAAATCTGCGTTCTCGACAGATTGGTTTCTAAAAAGAGCTTTATTCCTGGACGCACACAAGTTTCCCCAAAACAGGTTACACAACTGTAAATATTTTGAGGGAAATAAATGCTTCTCAGTAGCGTGAGAGCAAACGAAGAATAACATGCCCTTCCCGTTTGGTCCCGCTTCCTCCCCACACCCCCAAGAGCCTCGCGCTGAACCTGGGTGTTCCTGGACGCCGAGGTGGATGCTGGGGTGCGGGGAGCCCCTCCACTCCCGCGTCCCAGCGTCGGCCGCGCTCGCGCCCGCCGGCCCAGGCTCCAGGGACTTCCTGGGCTAGACCCTGGCCCGACGCCCACGGCTCCAAAGTCCCTTCCCGGACTTTCCTCCGGCCACACCGCTCTCCCACCTCAGCCGCTCGCGCCCAAAGAGCACCTGAGGAGCCACCCCACGCGCGCAACGCGCGCCCCTTTCCCTCCCCAGTTGGGCTTCCCTTCCAGCGCTCCGAGCGCAGAGACCGCTTCTTTACTTTCCCCCTGCGAGGGGCCCGAGACGCGCATCCTCGGAGGCGGCGACTCACCTCGGGTCTGCGCTGCCTCCGCCTCAGACGAGCGCTGACAAGTGACTCCACCGGCGTTCGCCTTCCCCACCGCCCGCGGGAACTTCCGCCTCCTGGCTCGGCCCGGCCCCGCCTCCGAGCCGGACACGCCCCCTCCCGACCACGCCCCGGCCTGGGCAGGGCGGCACCCCTCGGGCGGAGGAGACTACGAGCAGTCTGGCGCGCGGGCTTGCCGGGGCGAGCTGCGTCCTTACGGAAACATAATTGCGCTACCGAATTTCGGTGGGAGAAATCATGGAGTAGTTGGGGCTGTAACTGGCAAAGGTCCGCTCGGCATGTGCTTGGTAGTGGCTGCTCATCTCTCTCCAAAACGTTTGAATTGGCAGGCAGTTGCTCTGGCTAAAAATAGAAAGGGACTTTAGGTAAATCCCTATCTGCCCAAGTTCTGCAACTACTGCCTGCTGTTTGAGAGTTTTATGTGCCCTGCGAAAGGCAGACTCCTTGTCAATAATGCAATCACCGTAACCTTAATAGCACACCAAAAGACAACGACAGAGAGTAGCGGCCAAAAGTGGCTCAACCACTATCTCCTCAGCTTATTTTTCTAAGTCAAATCGATAGCCCACTTTTCAGTTTCTATAAATTTACTTCACTTCGTCCAAGAAATTGATTCATTAAGCACATTTGAAACATGTTCATTGAACATACAGAAAGTAATGAGAAGTAATGTGCTGACTTTTCAAAACTATGAATTGGCTTACCAAATGTGAAAAGGACAATTTTCAACTAAACAAGGATAAATCGCATGGGGTCCATGAATACCCTAGAAATGCAAACAGAATTCTAGAGAATGTCCACAACAGCTCTGCCCAAAATAAAAGCGGTTAACCATGTGTGGCTATAGGACGTATGAAATGCTTCTGCTGTGACTGAGACACTGAATATTTTGTTATATGTGACTTTAATTTTAACTTAAAGCTTGAAGCAGAGTAACATTTCTGTAAACACAGTGTTATTTTGGGGAGGGGTAGAAGTACATTTAAATTTCTCATTGAAAATTTAGTACCCAAATTAAAACATGGTGGATATATAAAATACACACTAGATTTTACTAACTTAATATGAAAAATAAATTGTGAAATGTCACATTAACATTTTTACAATGGTTATATGTTGAAATAAGATTTTTTATTTGGTAAAATAATGTAATGCAAAAAAATAAAATTATTTTTCCAGATTAGTCATTCCTAATTTCCTAATACACATTTCTTGAATAGTGCCTCACCCCAAGTCATCTGTGTGTCTATGTGAGCACTTCTCTCTGTTTTATTTTTTGTTTTCTTCTTTCTCTTTTTCCTTTTAACCTCCACCAAACCACCGATGCAATTACATCTGCTTCCTTCTCCTCTGTTCCTTCTTGGTAGCCATTATATTCATTTTGCTGAGTTCAACATTTATTTTTACTATTCTTTGCCTATGAATATGTTTGGGGTATTTATATTCCACAGATGTGTGAAATCATCCAAGAGCTATATTTCACTCAATATAATCACTTCGAGATACAGCCATTTTGTCCCAAATGCCACCATTTCATCTTTTTCACAGCTGTGTAGTAATCCATTGACTGCTTATACCACAATTTCTCTGTCCATTTGTGTGTTAAAGGGCACTTGGCCTGCTTCCATTACTTTTGTGAATAGTGCCGGTATCTACATAGGCATAGGTAAATCTTTTTCTGTAAGAGTTCATACTATTTAGGTTAATACTTAATAAGAGGTATTGCAGATTATATGTAATTTCCATTTTTATTTTCTTAAGAATCTCCATACCATTTTTCCACAGGGGCTGTACCAACTTGCAGTCCCACCAACAGTGGGTGAGAGTTCCTTTTTCATAGCAACCTCACCAACATTTGTTGATTCCATTCTCTTTTATGTAAGCCATTCTCACAAGGACGAAGTATCCCAATGTGATTTTAATTTGCATTTAATAAGTAACGTTGTACAATTTTCATACGTCTGTAGGGTATCTGAATATCTTCATTAGAAAAGTGTCTATTTAGATCCTTTGCCTATTTTTTCATTGGGTTGTTAGTTTCCTTGTCATTGGATTATTTAAACACTATAAAAACTGGAGTTTAACCCCTTATCAGAGGTCTGGTGGGGTATGCAAATATATTTCCCATTCTTAGGCTGCCTTTTTGTCTTTGTGATGGTTCCTTTTGAGGTACAAAAAAATTTTAAGTTTAATGTAGCTCCACTTCTTTATTTTTGCTTCCATCTCC
Organism: Scalopus aquaticus; assembly: GCA_004024925.1. NCBI lineage: Eukaryota > Metazoa > Chordata > Mammalia > Eulipotyphla > Talpidae > Scalopus > Scalopus aquaticus. Next base: position 63,993 of record PVIJ01008118.1, read on the forward strand.
CTTTTTGTTAGTGTTCAATCCTGAAATACATCTTTGTGGTAGATTTTTTTGTAGTGAGTTTCCTATGTTTTCTTTCAAGTACATTATGGTTTCAGCTCTTACTTTAATACATTTTGAATTAATTTTTGTGGATGGACTTAAATATGGGCCTTGTTTCATTGTTTGGCAAGTGGCTATCCATGTTTCCCACCACCATTTACTAAACAAGTTAATTCTCTCCATTGTATGTCCATGGCTTCTTTGTTGAAGATTAACTGTTCATATTTAGTGAGTTTATCTCTGGACTTTCCATTCTATTCTGTTGGTCTGAGATACTGCTTTTGTTCCAGTACCACACTGTTTTTACTACTGTTACTGTGTAATATAGTTTGAAGTCAGGCAGTGTGATGCCTCCATTTTTCTTCTTTTCTCTTAGATGTGCTCTAGCTATTTGGGGACTTTTGTGGTTTCATATAAATTTGATAATTGTTTGATTTCCTTGAAAAAAGTCATTGGGATTTTGATAGATATTGTATTGACTATATAGATTGTTTGGGTAATATGTCTATTTTAAAGACATTTATTCTTCCCAACCCATGAGCATGGGATATCTTTCCATTTCTTTGTGTCTTATTTCCTTTAATAGAGTATTTTAAATTTCAATATACAGTCCTTCACTTCTTTCTTTAAGTTTACTTCCAGGTATTTGATTCCTTTTAATGCTTGTAAATGGGCATTCCTTATTTCCCTTTCTTCTAATACATTCTTTGCATATAGGAATGCTGCTGATTTTTGTGTATTGATTTTGTATCCTGCCACTTTACTGTATCCATTTACCATTTCTATAAAGTTTTTTGTAGAATCTTTTGGTTTATCTAAGCATATTAACATGTCATCTGCAAATAGTAACAGTTTGACTTCTTTTCTATTTATATTACTTTTATGTCTTTTTCTTGCCTAATTGCTTAAGCTAGGTTGCTTAAGCATAGGTCTAATGCTATGTTGAATAGTCGTGTGGTAGTGGAAATCCCTGTCTTGTTTCTGATCTTAGTTGGAATACTTTCAACTTCTCACTGTTGAATATGATATTGGCTATGGTGTCATATATAGCTTTTAAAATATTTACATAAATTCCATTCAATCCTATTTTTAGATAACTTTTATCATAAAGGTGTTGGATCTTGTCAAATGTTTTTTTTCAGTATCTGTTCAGATGATCATGTGGTTTTTGTCTTTCCTTTTGTTGATCTACTGGATAACATTGATTGATTTGCATCAGTAGTATGAAGCCTATTTGATCATGGTGGATAATTCTCTTGATATATTTCTGTATTCAGTTTGCAATGATTTTGTACTTTCTTTTTTTATACTGTCTTTTTTTTGGTTTTGAGATCAGAGTAATGTTGACCCTATATAATGTGTTGGGGAGTTTTCCTACCTCCTCAAAATTTTTTGAAGAGTTTGAGTGGAATAGGTAGAATTCACTGAAGAAGCCATCTGGTCCAAGGCATTTGTTCTTAGGGAAATTTAATACTATTATTGATATTTCAATTTCAGCATTTGTAATTGGGTTGTTTAAGCCCTCTAATTCACCCTTGTTAAATCTTAGGAAATTGTATGAGTTTAAAAATTTGTCCATTTCTTCTAGTTTGATTGTGCAGAGACTTATATAGTGGGTCCATATACTCCTATGTATTTCTGCTACATCTATTTTAATTTTGCCATTTCATTTCTGATTCTATTTATTTTGGTTTTCTCTCTTCTTTCCTTCATTAGTCTATCTAATGGGTTGTCAATTTTTTTTCAAGGAGTCAACTATTTCACTGATCTTTTGAAATGTCTTTTAGTTTTCTATTTCATTTATTCCTGTCCTAATTTTTATTATTTCTTTTCTCCTACTGGTTTTCAGATGCTTTTGTTCTCTTTCTAATTTCTTCAGCTGCAGAGTTAGTTAAATTGAGATCATTCTTGTACTTCTCATGTAGTACTCCTTTTAGAGTATTCCACAGGGTCTGGTAGCTAGTCTCTCCATTTTCATTAGTCTCTAAATACTTTTTGATCGCTTCTTTCATAAACACTGCGAGTTGTTCAGAAGCATTTTGTTTAATCTCCACATGCTTTGGTTGGTTCCAGGATTCCTTTTGTAGCTAATTTTCTACCTACATAGCACTGTGGTCTGTATGCTTGATATAATTCCTATTTTCATGTATCTTCTAAGATATGTTTTATGTCCAATCATATGATCTAATCTTGAGAATGTTCTATGTGAACTGGAGAAGAAAATGTAGGTTATATATAAATATGAGCACATTCTTTAATTTTGGAATCTCCAGGTACCTGAAACTAATTCCCCTCACATACATTGGGACAACTGTACCTACGATGTGCTAGACAATGTGCTAATCCTTACAATAATAGCTTTTTAAAAAGTAAATCATAAAAAATATTTATAATTAAGAAAATTTAGGTTATAAAACATTACATTTGTGATAGCTCTGCAGGGCTATGACTGCCGTTACCCTGTAAGGAATCCTGTCTCCATTCATCCTCGTCTGTTTGCTGCTGATATAGTTAAATTGAGCCTGGATGAACAAAGTGTACTACAGACATCAAAAACTGCAGGTGGTGTCTGGAGGTATCAGCAATGATAAACATATTGAGGTTGAAAAGGGTTGAGAGTGGGTGAAATGTTGTTGGCTTGTTACACAAATTCACTTTTAGTCTATGGGTTCAATTCAATTTAGCCTACTTCTGAATCTTCCTCTTCCTATCCTAGTTTAAAATCTAGGATTTAAAGCAAATCACCTGAACTAAGGTGTGATTTACAGAGTGATATTTATCCAAGTGTCCTCCAAAGAACCAGTTCATCAAAATAACTTGAGCAGCTTTGTAAAATTGCATTTTCCTGGGCCTTATCTAGACCCAGAATACTTGCATGTGGGCCCTAGGAACCTCTTTTTTACCCAACACTCCCTTCCTACCTCCGAGTAATTATTAAACTGCAGTGCTTAAAATCCACTTCCCTAGAAATATTTCGATAACCCCAATTTACAGTATACTGTGCTTAGGTGCCAACCATTCATCCCAGATAGCAGCAACTTATCCGAATTTCCTTATTTTAAAGAAAATGATAATTATAGGACCTCCTTGGTGGCGCAACAGGTTAAGCGCAGCGCTGTGGAGCTGTCGGCAGCTGTGGTGTGAGTTTGATGCCCCGCCAGGGAAATTCCCACATGGCGCAGCAGACCTCTCCTGCCTGGCCTGCTGCTCCCCTCAGCAGTGTATGTCAGTTGATCTGCTTATTCTGCTCCCCACTGTATCTCTGGTGAACCCTCTCACCTCCCCACCTCTGCCTGCACCCTAGTTTGTATGCATAAATAAATGAATCTTTACAAAAATGATAATTACAAATAGCTTTTTGAAGTTATCCTGAAGAGTAGAAGTAATATATACAAAGCATCATGTAGCATGCTTAGCACCAAATAAATATTATAGATGGTAGTCATATAAGTCTTCCCTAATCAATTGATTAAATTTATTTCTGACTTATGTAGGACCTTAAAGAATTTCGGGGTTCATTATGCATGTACTATGTGGTTTATACTTGTTGTTCTTGGTTATTTATGTTCATTATCTTATTTTACTCTTAAGGTCTTATAAAATAGGTCCTTTTACAGAGGAAGAAACAGATATTTGAGGATTAAGAAATGTAACAAAGGGAACATAATTAATCAGTGACAGAAATAGAACAGAGTAGTATAAGTAGAACAGAGCTTTTGACTCCAAAAGCCATGTGCAATTCTTCTCAACAGACTGTTTCTTGAAAAAATCAGCAAGCCATTCAGCTAAAAATACCAGTGAAATAAGATGAAAAATTATAGCAACTAACATTATTGAGGGCCACCGAAGTTCAACCTGCAGCAAATTATGGAAATTAAATAAATCATGACTTATTTGTTTTTGTTTTTGTTTTTTTAATATATATTTTTATTGTTATTTATGTCTTTTACATTTTATTTGTTAATGAAAGAAAATATTTCTGAACCACTTCCGGTAGAGCATGTGCTTTAACTTATTTTAGAATCAATTGCCATTGAACCATTCTGAATCTCCTTCTTTGTCTCCCGCATGACTCACCTTTATGAAATGATTGGCCAGAGTTTGAAGGATAGTCTATAACTAATCTACTAGAAAATCAGATTACTGTCCTTTGCCTTGTTAACTATGAGCAAGCTAAGCCATAGGACTGGGCACAAAGCCATATTAAAACTCCACTTTATCATAGCCAGTGCATAAAATGTTGACAATAGAAAAAAAAAGTTGATCAAAAGATTAATTGATTTATCAGGAAGAGTTTTTAAGAATATTCCATGTAAACACAGTATTCACTTAAGTGTGTAAATGTTTGCTCTAACATTTTGTTATCCAATGTATGACCCAGAATACACTTTCAGTACTTAAAAAATAACATAAACATTTAATGACAAAATGGCATGACTGTGACAACTTTTTACCGTTTTACCCAGTATACTATGAAGTGCCAGCCTCAAAAAGTCATACATAATTCAAGTCAATTTATCTTTTAAGTCCTAAGTATTTAATATTTAAAACCTAGAAAGAAGAAGCACTAACTTCTGTAGTACCTAAGGAAACATTTGATAATCTAGGGATAAAGAGATGGAAGTTTTAGTGTCAATGTAAAATTTACTACAGAATCCTGGGAGAAGGACCAAAACTAAAGCAGGCACAAAGAGAGTGACAATGAATAAATTGATGAGACTCTAAAAGCAAACATAAAAAAGCTTTGGATCTGGGTAAACTTATGATTGAGGGAGAAGTTAAAAATTTGTTTAAAGTTTTTCAAATTAATTTCATGGTTTCAAGTCTGGATTTGGAAGTTGGCCTTAACAAATAATGCTGAAAGAATAGTAACACGTTTTAAAGGTTTTGTGCATTTCCTGGCAGTCCTAAAAAAGAAAAAAGGCAATTGGTAAATGAGGAATCTCAATAAGAAGGGTAGATAGTAAAGGGCTGTAAGGAAAATGGAGTAATTTAGGCACTTTTTCATCTTCTCACGGAAAGGTTCTAAAGCTGCTATCTGTGACTTATTCTCCTCCCATGTTTCATTGCCCATACGTGACATTGTGTTATTGTAAGAAAGTGCTTAAGAGTGTGACCATGGGGTATGTGCACCTATAATTATGGACACCCAGGCTGAGAAGCAGAAGGGCATGAAGCACGTGTACCTCTAAGTATGGATACCCAGATCCAGAGGAGAAAGGGAATAATGAGGAGAGAAGCCAGAGGAGAGAGCATGGAGTTCATGGACACTGGGAGGCTCTGTTGCCACCTCTCTCCCAGTCTTCCTGACTCCCTCATGCCTGTCTCCCTGCCCACTGGTGTGCTTGTGTGTCCAATGCCTCAGCATTAAAGGCCAATCAAACCTACCAAAGACTCCAAGATTCCTATTCCATTTGCCCAAATCAACCATGAACCTCTCCAGACTGGGATGGTTGCCCTAATCAGGGTAATGGAAAACCAGTGGGAAGCTCCAAATTTGAGGTTTCAGAAAAGGACTACTCCTAGTGACCAGAGCAAGATTTAACGAGTCTGTTGTTTTATTCAGATAAAGCCAGTTCTTTGAGGAGTCTGGTGGATTTCTGAAAGTATAAAGAATACGTGATTTTGGAGATGTAATAGACACAAACAGACACAAATAGACACAAAACATGCAGGTATATGAAGAAAAATGTTATTTGAATAATTTGGAGAATATACCGTGCTCACATCTCTGTAAAAATCCCTTTATTAAATTATTCTCAATTAAACACTTTTGAACATACCAGTTACTTCCTCTCAAGGCCCTGACTGATATATATGGTGATTTTTTTTTTATGATAAACCTTTTGGTATAAAGCATTGAAAAGCCATGAACACTCAATTATTGAGCATCTGTTATCACCCAAATTCTATTGCAATATGTAATTTTAAAAGCAAATTCATTTTTTTAAAAAATGCATTAGAATTTTTGATTTGGCTTCTTTTTTTAATTGATGATACTTTATATATCTTAGAGTTTTTAGACACATTTTGGAATCTCTTCCTCCCAGGCTGAAGAGATTAATTTACTGGCGCAACCAAAGAGGTGGCTTTATCTGAATAAAACAACAGACTGATTAAATCTTGCTCTGATTACTAGGAATAGGCCTTTTTCTGAAATCTCAAACTTGGAGCTCCCCACTGGTTTTCCATTACCCTGGTTGGGGCAACCATCCCAGTCTGAGTAGGTTCATGCTTGATTCGGGCAAATGGAAAAGGAATCTTGGAGCCTTTGCTAGATTCGACAGGCCTTTAATGTTGAGGTAGGGAACTGAACACACAAGAACAACTGTGGGCAGGGAGACAGGCATGATGGGGGCAGGAAGGCTGGGAGAGAGGCGGCAACAGAGCTTCCCAGTGCCCATGGTCTCCATGTTCTCCCTCTGGCTTCTCTGTGGTGTGTATAGTCCCTTAGAATCTTAAACAAATGTTTCTCCTCCATATTATTGACCTTCTAAACAATAAAAGAAATAGTAATGATTGTAATTATTCTGAATCACTAATGAAATCCTACTTAAATCTAAACTTTGTCTATGCATGTATGGTAAAGTACTAATAGTCATCTTTGGGAGATGCGATTATGATGTTATTAATTTTTCAGTTTCTAATTTCTGTATTTTAAAGAAAAATTATTGTATCTATAAATGTCAATAAAACAATATAGATTTGCTTTTAAAAGCTACATAATTTTTCTAAATTTATCATGGCAATATAAACCTCTATTTGTACAAAACTTAAATTAATTGCTTTTAAATCTCAATTTCTCAAAATGTGATTTTCATCTTAAACCACTGATATAATCTCTATGGATATGTTAGGTAACATTTCTCATTGTCTGGGTTTAAAATCTCTCTTGCTTTTCCATGCATTTCCCCACCGGTGGTAGAACCATAGAAAATAATTATTCACAAAACTGGTGTACAAATAAGACCACTGAATAAATGGATATTTTAGATTGGAAAGATACTTGAGGAAGTCTAATTTTAACATGCTTTATTTATAGTAAAATCTCCCCACTCCAAAACCATACCTCTACTAAGAGTTTTAAAAAAATAATTTACATACTCTGGGAAAAGCAATGAAACTGATATTTTCATTGGAAGGTATCCACATGTGTGGTCACAAAAGAATGTATTAAAGCATGTCATTCCCAACCAAAAGGAAAGGGGTGTAGTATTAAGAATGATGAATTAATTAATCAAAATTCTCATTAAGACATAAAATTATTTTTAAGATAAGAAGTAACTTGAAGGAAAAATATGGCTCAATAACATACTAAGAGTATACTTAATTTCACAGATAATATCCAATTTATACATCCCAGTAAATTCTACTGTTCTCTACAATATGCGCATAGCTATTAGTATTTAATTTCCTACTATCAGCCACGGAAAATTCATGCAAGCCACTTTGTGAAAAGTGATAAGGTAAGTTATTTTTAAAAATCTATGAAATATGAAACTGGAGTCTTTAAATATTTTCATAATCTGATTGTTTCATATGACAAAATATTTTTGAATTATAGTTTAGCCAAAGTTTGATGCTTGCTACTTCTCAGAATTTAAAAGCTCTAAAAAAGTAACTACTATTTCCAATTTATAAATAACAAACCCACCCATTTTTTCACTTTAGACAATAAAACTTATGTTTTATCATCCATGGAAAAATCTATATATAAATATTCCTAATACTCCTGTATGGTGAAGCTTAGTATAATCTTATTATTACTTTTATTTGCTTTGTGACCTTTCCAAATTTTCTATGAAAATATTTTATTTTTATAATAAACTATAAATTAGAATTAGAATTTTTAGTACATATTGATATACATAGCATTACTATCTACGTATATATTATTACTCTACATGTATTGGCATATAGATATAACAAATATTTTTGAGAGAAATTGAAACTTTCACACTAACCATTGCTTACTAAACACTAATAACTAAATCCTTTATATATGTAGAGTCATTTCACCCTCACAACAACAACAGGAGCTAGGACTATTATTTTCAGGTAAGAAAAAAATGATGGCGTTAATGTAACTTCTCACAGTTGTATAGCATGACGATATAGACAGTCAGGTCTTGAAACCAAACAATTTGACTACAGAGTACATGTACTAAGTAGAAAGATGTGGTTGCTTTTACAGAGTATACTTGAAAGTGTATGTCTGTGATTTTCTTTTATGAAATTATAATTCAGTTGAATGTGATTCTAATTCAAGGTGCAAACTTTCCTGGTGATTTTTATTATTTTGTATAACTGACAAGGAGTAATTAGGTGACTAAACTTCAGTAAAGTAAAAGGGCTGATCATAAATAAAAGTGATTTGAAGTTTAAAAGCAAAATCTATAAACATGATTGTAAGGAATATTTTCTTCAAATACTTTAAGTTGAAAATTTTATTTCTAAAAAAAGTTATGGCTTTCCCTATAGAAAAGAATCTCTTAATCATAATTTATTCTTCATTAGGAAAAAAGAAGTAAGAAATCAAATTTAAATTGCCACATAATATTTTATTTTCTCTATGAATTTACTCTAGGGAGGATACTTGACAAATTACATATGGTTGTTCCATCAATACAAAGTCAAATATCTAAATTAAATGTGAAAAATAAAGAATGAAAAAACTTGGTTTAGTTAATACCAAGCTATTTCTTATTTTAAAATACCTAATATTTTTAATAAGATAGGCTCTTGATATATATGCACCTTACTAGAGTAGTCTTATGCAAAGCTATGTTAAATGTTAAAAAATAATTCTGACAAGTTTTCAAACAAATGCATTGAATATATCAATTAAATATCAATGCTATGACAGAAGATGGCAACAGAGAAGGACCTTTGTTTAATTCCCAGGAGAATAATATGAGTTTTCCAGCCAAGAACTGCATCTATAGAGTCCTGTAACTTAGAGCAAAACAGGAATACCTCTTGGACATCTGAAATCAGCACCAATCACATGAGAAGGGACAGTGAGGATATCAATACTTCATTAAACAAGAGTGGATGGACAGAAATGTCAGGAGGTTGGTGTCTGGGACTGGGGACTGAAACACAAACTACATATTGCCTCTGCCAGACTGTGGCACTGGAAAGATGAGAGCTGAGTGGTGTGGAGGCACACACTTTTGACTGAGGAGAACCCAGACTAAATCCCTGGTGAAAAGAATAGGGACAGTGTTTGGATTGCTCTCACCCTTCCCAACTCCACAGGACTGGTACTGACCACATACAGCTTACTGACAATATCCAAAAAGGAGATAGCTGGGACTGGAACCCTAATAATGGGAACAATTGGTATTACCACAAACATTTCCAGTTGCTCCCCACAGCACATTTTAAACAGGAACTACATACCCCCAGGACTCATCTACATCCAGTAACTCAGCGGTTGAATGAAGATCAGGTCTCAAACCTAATCATATATAAACACATTTTCACCTGCTGGATAAGTAACAGTGTGAATATCTCTGTTACTGGTACAGACACTTCATAAAAAATTGGGAAGTCTAAGGCAGGAAAATGGGCTGATTGAAAAATACAGTGCTAGGCACCATGAAACCTCAAATGGAACATGACATTACAAGGATTTTCTCTTCCAGTTAGAGTTTAAGATGTTCATGACAAAAAATTCAAAGAATTGGTAGTGAATGGAGAAAAGCAAATCTAAGTGATACATAAAAACTCTGAAAAGCTAATCAGAGATTAAAAATTCAGAAAGTTCAAATGTATGACATGAGAAATGAAATTAAATAGAAAATAGGAATAGAAGCTTTAAGTGACAAATAATGGTATTGCAGCATATAAAAAGACCAATAAAGGAGACAAAAATCTGGAGAAAATTATGGAATCAGAATTAAACGAGTGGAGAATTGAATCATTGTCACAGAAGAAAATAACTGCACAAGGGACCCAGATGAATAAAGAAAGACAACTATAAAAAATAAAGAAATACTTTGAGAACTATTCAACGCCATTAGGAAAGGCAACATAAATAAAATGTTTATTCCTAAAGAGGAAGAGAGAAGGTAACAGAAAAATGTGTTTAAAGATATAATAGAAGAAAACTTTCCAAACATGTGGAAGGAACTTCATGTATAAGTCCATGAACAAAAAAGAACACCTGGTTATCCAAATATAGTAAGACCTACACCGAGACACAGCATCATTTCAAGATGATTTCATTTCATTTCAGATTTCAAGACAAAGAAAAAATATTGAAGGGTATAAAACAAAAAGAAGGAAATTATAGTCATACTCCCATTGGGCTGACAGCAGATTTTTCTGAGAAAACCCTATAAGTAAAGAGAGAATGGAATGATATATTCAAAATATTTAAAGATTAAAATATGCCAGCCAAGAACTCTACATCCTGGAAGACTTTCCTTCACATGTGAAGGAAAAATAAAGGTCTTCCCAGACAAACAGAAGCTGAAGAAGTTTGCAAATACTAAATCTTCCATATAAGAAGTGTTGAAAGGAGTTCTACTCTCTGAATTGAAGAGAAGAAAGTCAGCAAAAAACTGAACAAGGAAATAGATAGAATCAGAAAAATAAAAACAAAATGATAGTAGCAAATTTTCATTTATCATAATTACCTTAAATGTAAATGAACTGAACTCACCCACAAAGCCAAGTACAGAGGGGTTGGTTAGATCAGGAAATAAAACACAATTTCTTCTGCCACCAGATTCAATGGAGCTCCAAAGCAAATATTGTTACAAATGATTGTGTAAAAAAATCCTATAAGGAAATGGGACCTAATCAAAGGCAAGAACAGCCATACTATTATTAGAAAACAAAATAGACTTCCAGCTAAAGAGCATAACAAGAGGCAACAGAGATGGATATTATAAAATTATTAAAGAGTCAATAAATGTGGAAGACATGAAAATCATCATGTATGTACCAAACTTAAGAGAAACTATTAAGCAACTATTTTATAAGGAAAATAATTAACAGAACTGAAAACAATAGGGGAAGGGGAATGCAACATCCTCACTTTCATCAAGGTACAGGTGAAACAAGCAGAAAATCAACAAGGAAACAATGGCATTAAATGAGGAATTAAACCTTATGTGCATAACAAATATTTATAGGATACTGCTTCCCACAAAAAAACCTGACAACACATTTTCTCAAGTGAACATGGAACATTCTCCAGAATAAACCATGTTAGGTTGCAAAAAAAGTGTCAATGAATTCATGAAAATTGAAATTACATCAAGCATCTTCTTTGATCTCAATGGTATGAAGTAGAAATAAACCACAAAAAGGAAACATGAAAAACCTCTAATAATATGTGGAGTCTGAACAATATACTATTGAATAACTATTGAGTTAATGAGGAAATCAAAGAAGAAATTAAAAAAATATCTGGAGACAAAAGAAAATTAAGATAGGAGGTACAAGAAGCTATGAGATGCTACAAAAGTTGTATTAACAAGGAAGTATATAGCAAGACAAGCCCACATCAAGAAACAAGAAAGAGCTTAAATAAGTAATTTAACCTTACACCTGAAAAAAACTAGAAAACCAAAAGACGGCAAGAAGGAAACAATAAAACCCAAGAGGAAAAATAAACAAAAGAGACATCAAAAAAGCAACCAAAGGGCCTCCCCGGTGGCGCAGCGGTTGAGCGCTGCGCTGTGGAGCTGTCGGCAGCAGCGGCGACGCGAGTTCGACGCCCAGCCAGGGAGAATCCCACATGGTGGGGCAGACCTCTCCTGCCTCGCCCGCTGCTCCCCTCAGCAGTGTACTTCTGATCTGCCTGTTCTGCTCCCCACTCTGTCTCTGGTGAACCCTCTCGCCACCCCACGCCTCTGGCCTGTACCCCAGCTTGTATGTAAAAAAAAAAAAAAAAAAAAAAAAAAAAAAAAAAAAAAAAAAAAAAAAAAAAGCAACCAAGGACACGCCCCCAAAACATGGCGGCGAACAGACACTAGGATCAAGCTCTCCTACAAAAAATCGATTTATGGAGAAAAATATTCCTAACTTTGAGAGCTGTCTCGAAGAGAACCGGATACCCTATGCAATACAATCAACCCCGGAGGTGCTTTGGACTTAAAAATAAACTGAAGAGTCGGAGTAAAGAGAAGAGAGGGGACATCTAATTCCACACAAAGGAGGAGCAGAGAAAAGAGATGGGCGGACCAGCTTCCCCTGAGAGCCACTGAATACAAGGTTAGAAACTGCGGTGAGGTCGGAGGGCTCCGGCCAGCCGACTGGGAGCGCGACCCCCACTCCCCCAACCCAGAACCCCCCTCTCTTCCCTGCGTGGCAGCACTGAGGAGCAGGAAAGCAGGAGGGTCACTGTGTCCCATCCCCCACCTGGGGCTAGGTAACATCTCAAAGGGGAGAAAGTCCAAGCAAGAAACATCCCCCACTGGTTGCTCGTGATAGATTAGCCAGAAAAACTGGTTGGGCTGGAAAACCTCCTGCGGAGACCACCTCTTTCTGGGCTTTAGAATGCAAATGAATAGGAGGGGAAGGATGGAATTTAAGGACTATTGACTGACAATCCCCAAAACCCCTCCCATACCTGTTGCTGAAAAAATCTCCTGCTGAAAAACTCTCTGGCCACACCCTCCCCTGCAAAGTGTCAACATCTTGGCACACGGAGGGCAGCAAAAAACAAACAAACAAACAAACAAA